>JASANF010010774.1:0-11370 GCA_030248245.1 Trissonchulus sp. WLG1_4
ACAGATCAATAACTTAAAATAAAGACAATTACATATCATCATTATTGTCGAATTTCAGATAATGACTGAACATTTTTAATTATTGTAGATTTAATTTCAATAACGTTTTGGAAAACATACTAAATAATTACTATATTGAGGGAAATCATACAAAGAACAAATTATTAAGAAGTTTGGCACTTCCAATACACCTGGGCCCGATTTATCGAAGCAAAATGTTCATCATCAGAAATGTTCGTCATCGAAAATGTTCGTCATCGAAAATTTTGGATTGATCGAAACATTTTCGATGACGAACATTTGTTTTTTCGATGACGAACATTTTTGATGACGAACATTTCGATGACCAACATTTTCGATGACGAACTTTTGATGACGAACAGTTTCGATGACGAACATTTTGTTTCGATAAATCGGGCCCTGTTCTAGTAAGGTAAAAAGTTTACTGATGATCGGTTTTTCAACAGATAATAATCTTGAAATTGACCCTATAGCCTAATTTTAGAAACCTGCCGTTTGCCTATGTACACATTATGTTGAGTTCTGCCACTAGCAAATTTTCCGGGCTGGACCCAGCCCCAGGCCTGGCCGAGCCCTGCCCGGGACCCGCGGGACGGCCCGACGCAGGTCCGGGGCCCGCAGGCTAGCCCGGCACAGACTTCATCCATCAAGTGAGAAAAAGCATTGTGTGTACGTCTGGGCCCGGTTGCTCAACATATTTAAGTCTTACAATTGTAACAATTGTGAAATTTCACAAAATTCACAATTGTTACAATTGTAAGATTTCACAAGCGTTACAATTGTTACTATTGTAACAGTGCCTATAAAACGTGCATTCAATTTACGCGTATTTACTATGTTTTATTGAGCCTTACCGTGAAAATTCAAGTCATATTTATATTGATATTAAAATTACTATTAATTTTTTAATTTAATTTACTTTTAATTACTATTAATATTTATATTTATTTTATTAAAGATATTAAGCTTCTATTTATATTAATATTAAAAATAAAATCAGAAACCCTGTTTATATTAATATTAAAAAAATTTAAAATTTTGACTGGCTATTTATGTACATATTTATATATATTACATTATATTTACATATATTTATGTATATTAATATTAAAACTAAAATAAAATCGCGCTTCTATTGATATTAATATGTATAATAAAATTTTTTGAAGTCTCCTATTTATATTAATATTAATATTAAAAGTCTAGAACACTATTAAAATAACGGTAGCCTGGGGCCTGCTACAGGCCAGGCAGAACTCTAACCTTAAGGTGCTTGAAACGTTTAACGTTTTAACGTTTAAATTAAGGGTATATACATAATAGGGAGCAGTAGCAGTATGACACTCTTCCTTATTCTAGCTAATCGGCTGGAACGATGCTTCGTCCGAAATAGCCGGAATGCCTTGATTTCATGGGGGAGTGCCCCCCTCGACCTCGAATCAAGATACATCCCTGATTTGAGAGGGGTTCTAAGCATCATCTCTAAGCAACGTTCAAAATATAACGAAAAAAAGTACAAACACACACAAACATTTGATGTATGTAAATGTAGCTACATTGATGTAGAGATTTACAGATGTAAAAATGTGGTTTTATGCAATAGGTCCCTGGAAAGATTAATCAGAACAAAAAAGTTCTCTACTAATTTGAAAATCTGACCTAAACGTTGGGCAATCGACACATGGACAAGAAGAAGCACTAGAAAGCCAAAAAGAAGCATGATAATTCTGAAAACAGCAACTTTTTCACGAGTTAAACAAAGATCGTTGTTCCTTGGACAACAACACAATCAAAAAGCCAACTAAAAGGAAATATGCAAATATTTCAACAAGCTATCACTTAGCTACAATAATATGAGTACGAGGATGCCACATTATCGTTAACGAAGGCGCTAACAATCAGTAGGAAGGAATATTGTAGTTTATTGTAGTTAATATTGAGTTTCGTCTTGTTTGTCTTTGCATTTGATGTGTGTTCCAGCATTATTATGAAACCTGTTTGTACTCAAATATGTAATTTTGGCTTATCTGTTGGGAGTGGGTAAAACCCAGCCACCCTGCCCCAGCCGCCCCAGCCCCAGCCACCCTTGGGTAAAACCCAGCCACCCCACCAGCCACCCCAAACATTGGATAATAAAGGCAGAGAAATGTGCTGGTGAATCACATGAAAAAAGCTGTGATGACCAGATTCGCAAAAAGTAACATGGTAGAAAAGTCGAAAGAAGGAAAAAAAATGTGGTGACTCAGAACGAATGATAGACTATGATAATAAATATTACAGCGGAAAAGATAAAATAGACTTTTAAAAGACTTTTTGAGATTTTTCAGTGTGGTAAAAATGCACAAAATATCTGAAAAGAGAAATCGAAGATCGATGAATCCACTGCAGATTTTTTCTGCTCTATTTTTTTTTAAATATTTTTTGTTCTTTTTGTTGCTGGTTTTCAAACGTTTCAGTTGCTGAAAAAATTATTTCCAAAATTTAATGTAGTAAATTTTTAGGCTATTATATTTGAAGGCTTCAAAGCATACACATAGGGTCAAAATTTTACCATTTTCAAAAGGTTTTACCCACTCCCTATCTGTTCGTGTGAGTTGACGAACGTCGAAGTACAACAGGCTTTGTCACCCAACTTGAAATAATACTTGGTCGATTGTGATAACTTTACATTCGTCGTGTTCAAAAAATCAAATTTTATCATGTGAGCGTTTTTGTTTTTACTAAATGTTCTTATTTTGCAGAAAAAGTAGCTGTCTCACTTTTTAGCTTGAATTTTGGCAAAGCGGATTTTGGGTTAAATGCAGTTGGGGGGAGGGGGAGGGGGGGAAATAGTGGACCTATTTTTTCGAGTTAATCGTGTCTAAATGGTGTCAGATTATTGTTTGCAATTTTTTAGGATCAAAACAAACGCTCATTGACCGGGTTCCTGCCTAAAAAGTGGCCAAATTCGCCAGAAACGTCCAATTTTTGACCAAATTCAAACTTGGCCTTAATTTAGGCTTGTGCTTAGGCTTAGGCTTAGGGCTTAGGCTTAGTATGGGGCTTAGGCTTAGGCTTAGTATCAGGCTTAGGCTTAGGTTCAGGCTTAGGCTTAGGCAATAAAAAACGAAATTTTTCAGAAAAAATCCTGCCAGCTTAGCCTAGAGAATCCGGATTAAATGCAGTTGGGGGGGAAAAATAGTGGACATATTTTTTTGAGTAGAGCAGCTTGGGGGAAGCATATTAGCTTCAAGAACCCCTATTTCATTTTTTGTATTTTCTCGAGATACGACCCCCCGAAATTGTAACCCTCAGTGAGGGACGTTTTCGCAATTTTTTTCCGAAGCTCTTGTTTTTTCGGTTCTAATCGTGTCAAAATGGTGTCAGATTATTGGTTACAATTTTTTAGAATCAAAACAAAGGCTCTTTGCCCCGGTTTCTACCGAAAAATTGGCTAAATTCGCCAGAACCGTCCAATTTTTGACCAAATCCAAACTTGGCCTTAATTTAGGCTTGGGCTTAGGCTTAGTATGGGGCTTAGGCTTAGTATCAGGTAGCGATCGACCGGAGGCTCCGGCTCCGGCTCCGGCTCCGGCCGGATTTGAGCCTCCGGCTCCGGCTCCGGCAAAAAAAGTGCCGGAGCCGGAGAATTTTCATTGTTCAAACTTTAACAAAAAGTTCAAATTTTGAGAAAAAATCAAGGTTAAAGAAGCGGTTAGTCGGTTACAGTACTTATATTACAGCCATGCCAGTTGTAATGGAGGTGAGTACCCCTCTCTAGCATTATATATATATTTTTACGTCTGCAATTGAATAAACTCGGCCTAAAAATCAAAAGTTTTTCACACTTTTTTACTAGGGGTTCCCAGACGCCTATTGGCTTGTAACTACGCGACTTAGTGATTTGAACTTGACTTTTAGCTCCGATGTTTTCGGCCGGTCAACTTCAGTGCAATGTTTGCATGTGCTGTTATTTCGCAAAATTTTGTGTTCAAAGTTCAGTTTTGCCCATTACAAAAAATCGAAAAGTCATTCCACTCCAAAGTTTTTTCCTGGACGCGACTACTGATATACGCCTAAATTACAGCGGTCGGGGAGGGGGGGGGGAGGTATATAATCCCCGGAAGCTAGAGACATTTACGGCATTGTATCTTCTACAAAGTGCAATCTTTTCCAAATTTGTCTATTTTTTGGGGGTATATATATATACGCTTCTTGACAACTTTGCAAGGTTTGACTAAAAGGGAGAGGTTCAGACGGACAACCTGAGTAACCCCCTCCCTCTGACTCCTCACTACGCCCTTGGCACCGCAGTCAAAATGCCATACTGGTCAATTAGACCAAATTTTGGACTTTTTGCGCGGCCGCCTCAGCGGCCGTGCATACTAATTTCAGTTAATGCACTGAAACTGAAAATGCATGTAAATCATGCTCAGTTTCAGTGCATCACTAAAGCCTGCTGCACTAACGAGTACATTGTGTGCGTGTGTTTGCGTGTGTGCGTGTGCGTGTGTACTGTATGCATTATAAACGAGAATTGAAAGTTTACAATCGACTTGCATTATTGATCCAAGTCTTCACAAATGCAATGCAATTTTCATACAGACAAAATCATGCACGTCACATGTGTAGAGCCACAACAGCGCGTGAGCATTGATGTTAACCGAGTGAAAACACTGGTGTTCTTTAGGTATCAACTTTACATACTGCGAGGTGTCATTCTTACTGTTGTTCAAGTTCAGTTTTGCGGTAATCTAGAAGACAGACTAGTCTGGTATGTACAGATTAATGGTATATTTTAATTTTTGTGCAAATTTGCATGTCCAAAAAATTAAATGTCATAGTAATCTAATTCAGAGGTACAAAATCTGGAATTGTAGTGGATAAACTTACGTAGAACGTTATCGTCGAACAGAAGGCTAATACTGATGCCAAATTTTGACGTTTGAGTCGAGCCCTGAGTAATCCGAAATTAGAAAAAACTGCTGACGAAAAAAATTAGGTATATACATGCCGCGCTTAATTTTACCGATACGGTAAAATAATACTGATTGTCGTCATGTGAAAAGATATAAGCTCGTCAACAAAAGTGCTTGTTTTATCAATGTTGATGAAAACTTCTTGTGAGATTAGATCACCCAAAACCGGGACCAGTCAGTAGATAATTACTGGTCGTATCAGTGTATATATAAACACAAAGACATATGTACACTGGCGTGACTGTTGAACAATTAAAGAATGCTGTTTCGAAAAAAATAGAAAATTTTTTCACAATTGTCAACATTTTTACTAATTGAAAATTTTTTTGAAAAACACTGCCTCCGGCTCCGGCTCCGGCTCCGGCAAAATTTTACCTCCGGTCGTTCGCTAGTATCAGGCCAGTGGCGTATTTAGGGGGGGGCAGGGTGTGCTGTTTGAGCACCCCCCTTAGAGGGTCGCAGCCGCCCCCCTTTGAGCGTTTGCGGCGGTGGCTCACTCCTCAACGTGGTGGCTCACATTGCTCCGCACCCCCCCCCCCCGGTCGCAGCCTCCCCCTTTGCGAAATCCTGGATACGCCACTGTATCAGGCTTAGGCTTAGGTTCAGGCTTAGGCACTAAAAAATCGAAATTTTCAGAAAAAATCATGCCAGCTTAGCCTAGAGAATCCTGCCAACTAAGCCTAGACGATGCCTTAAAACATCATAACGCACTCAAAACTATCCAAAAACAAAGATTATATACATCCATTTTTGGCTTCGAACTTTGGCCTACGTTAACTTCCAAAAACACTGAAAATGACATTTTCAAGGGGTCATAGCTCAGAAAATCCAAATTTGTGGATAGGGGTTCTATTACAAAAATTGCTTCCCTCAAGGTGCTCTGCTCCAAAAAATAGGTCCACTATTTCCCCCCCCCCCCCCCCCAACTGTACTTGATCCGAGAATCCTGCCAACTAAGCCTAGACGATGCCTTAAAACATCATAACGCATTCAAAACTATCCAAAAACAAAGATTATAGCCAGATTTGGCTTCAAACTTTGGCCTACGTTCACTTCCAAAAACACTGAAAATGCAATTTTCAAGGGATCCTAGCTCAGAAAATCCAAACTTGTGGATAGTGGTTCTATTACAAAAAATGCTTCCTTCAAGGTGCTCTACTCCAAAAAATAGGTCCACTATTCCCCCCCCCCAACTGCACTTGATCCCGGATTTTTTGGCGAAATTGATATTATTTCTAACATTTAACTTACTTAGATGAAAAATATCCTGTATCTACAGGTTTGGATTTTCTGGGGTATGACCTCATAACAATAGCGTAGCCAGGATCAAGTCAAGGGAGGGGCCAACGTACCTTTTTGCTCGAAAATTTTTCGAAGTTTGTCTACCGGGGGGGCGGGGGGGGGGTCATAGGAAAATTATTTCCAGAAAAAAACTAGATCGTAATAAATTATCTAGTTTTTTTCTAACTTTTTTCTAACTTTTTTCTGGTTTTTTCTAGTTTTTTCTAACTTACGATCTAGTTTTTTTCTGGTTTTTTTCTGACTTTGTCAAAATACGATCTAGTTTTTTTCTGGTTTTTTTCTAACTTTTTTCAGATTTGCCCCAAATCGGTTTTTAATGTTTTTGGAGTACTTTTACGCCCTTTTTGTCATTTGTTTTAGTCTTTCGTGTCTGTAAATCCCTTTATAATGCATTATTTTAGCTTATTTTTTCTGTATTTTCCGGTGTTTTTGGTGGATTTAAATTGGTTTTTCCACCTTTTTTTGAGTTTTTTACTATGCTTTTCTGATTGTTTGCTGATGCGATGTGAGTATTTTTAGATTTTTCAAACTTTCTCAAAATACGATCTAGTTTTTTCTAGCTTTTTTCTGGTTTTTTTCTGATTTTTTTCTAACTTTTTTCTAACTTTTTTCTGCTTTTACTAAATCGTTTTGTAACGAAAGTTTCTTAAAGTCCGTTATATACCTTTTATGTCATGTTATATATCATATATATCGTTATTGTACATTAATTTATTGTATTTGTGTGTTTCTTCCTTTTTTCTGCTGAGTTTAAATCTTTTTATATGTTCATTAAAAGCGGCGACAGTTATTTTGGGGGATATCAGATCAGGTTTTTTACTTTTATTAAGATGAGGTGCGTACCGTTTTACGGGTGAAAACATTTTTCCCAAATCGAATGTAAACCGGGTAGATGAGTGTTTCAAAACGAACCTCCGAATCGTGCAAAAAAAAATATTTTCATGTTTTCAGGTCTTCCTGTGGCCCACATACGTCCATCGGATCAGTCAACGGCCATCTTGCTGCTAATTATCGCCCTCCAAACGGCACATAATTTTATCATGGTATTGTATATATACGTATATATATTATATATATATATATATATATATATATATATATATATATATATATATTAGGGATGAAAGTCTCGGTCTCGGTCAAAACCCGAGACTAGCCCAGTCTCGGTCTCGGTCTCGGTCTCGGTAGTCGAAAAGTCTCGGTTTGTACCCGGTCTCGGTTTTTCAAATCTGTGAAAAATTTTCCTGTGGTCCCCCCTTTGGTTTATATTTTTGACAGGAAAATTTTTTCGGAAGTTTGTGTTTCACAAAAATTTCACACCAAACAGTGAGATTCTGTCAATTTGTTTCCGAAAACAACTTTACCGTGGTTGTTTAGTAAATCAGTAAACACAATACACACACAAAAATGTATGTTTATGATTAGGTTTCTTGTTTCATGTTATCTTTCAAGTCTGTCTGTGTGATTATTTATATTTTATTCTTTAGTATTAGTGTTTGGCTGGTCAACTTTTTTATGCCAATTGGTGGCTTCACAATTTCACATACTTAACTGTAATTTCCAATTAGTATAATATTATGAGTTTAGCAAAAACTCAAAAAATCTGGGTGAAAAGAGAGCTAGAACACGCCTACTACTCAGAACTATGCGGTGACACATGTAGTTTGGTAAATGAGAAGGGAAGACTCTGCTTCCAACTAAAATTTAGTCCCAGGGGATTTAGGGGGCCCCAATCACAGGGGTGTCAAAGGATGAAAGAGCGTCAAGCGCGCAGGTCTAATTTTTGAGCCAAAAATCCTTTCTATCTTGGGTGTATTTTAGCAGAACATCGGTAATTCCAATACAATCGGAGCGATTTTTAACTAAATTCGGCCAAACAGTGTCAAACATTGTTATTTTCTGGCGAGAACAAGGACAAATTGCGTCTGCTTTGGGACAGAGGTCAAAATTTCACAGTATTTAAGCAGACATGGTTCCAGACTCACACAAAAGGAGGAAATAACCAGGCATGTATTCAAAATTACGGCGCTGTAGCTGTTAGTTATATATACATAAGGTGTCTGACCATGGTCTTGTAATTTTACCTAAAAACTTGTAAAAAGTCATCTAATCAATAGGTAAAAAAATGGCAAAAAATGGACCCATCTATCAGGTTTTGACGGTCTAGGAATTTGGTCTAGGATCAGTGGTAGTCTCGGTTTCATGGTCTCGGTCTAGGTCTCGAAAAAAAACCAAGACTTCCAGTCCCTGCGTGTGTGTGTGTGTGTGTGTGTGTGTGTGTGTGTGTGTGTGTGTGTGTGTGTGTGTGTGTGTGTGTGTGTGTGTGTGTGTGTGTGTGTGTGTGTGTGTGTGTGTGTGTGTGTATAGTGGTGCGGGAAAAACCCCTACGCCTTTTGCGGGGAAAAACCCTAGTGCTTCCTGGTCGAATCTTTAAACAGAGGCCCTTTGTGAGTATGTACATAGGTCAGGTCGAGAGCGCATCTGAAACTTATAGTGGTGCGGGGAAAAAACCCTAATTTCAACTTTTCGGGTCCTCCTGCGCTCCACATAAATCGGATCCATTAATGCTCGCGGCTGTTATAACGGTCATCTTTCGCCTAACTGTTGCACTAATAAAATGGATTCTAACTACACACGTTTCTGAGTAATAAGCCTCGAAACGTCCGGGGAAAAAAACCCTATGCGGGGAAAAAACCCTAATGCGGGGAAAAAACCCTACCACTTTTTTCGGCTGTTCTATTACCAGTGAGTATAAACTCAATTCCATCGTGTTCTACAACTCTTAGGCTGTAGTATGGACTAAAAAAACCGTTTCTCCGACACCCATGTGACTCACAATAAATCTTCAAAAATCGACCTTTTTTGGCAGAAATGACTTCTTCCCAAATATGCATTTTTTTAGTATTTAAATGCATTAAAAATAGATTTTTGCACTTATTATGTTAGAAACGGTGGCCAACCACCGCCCGCGTCTACCATTCTTGGATTTAGGTGGTACGCAGCAGCTAATGCCTAAATATTCCAAAAAATGCAAAAATTTTGGTAAAACATCACCAAAACAGGTTTCGTACGGGGTGTCGGGGTATGGGCCGAAACGACAAAAAACGACGTTTTGTGGCCGAATAAGCGGTTTCAATGAAGTCTACACATGTTCTTACCCCAGATCAGTCAACTTTTGTATCAACAATGGGTGAGTTTAGCAAAAAATTGTCGCCAAACAAAATAGGGTTTTTTTCCCCGCAAAAGGGTTTTTTTTCCCGCATAAACTTTGAACTGTCACAGGTAAACCACAACGTTTATCACTATTTTTGAGCTTCAGAAGTATATATAGAGGAAAGGTAACTCTCTTGAAAAGTGCAAACAACGTTGGCCAAAAGTGGTTTTGTGAAAAATTATGACAAGTCAAAAATTTGGAAAATTTTGTCACTTTGGAATTTTTCAACATGCAAAATTTTGAAATTTTATAAAAAATGCTACAGGTCTCAAAACTGCACAGAAATTGGTGTGGTAAGTAAGTTTGGGATGCGCTTTCCACCTACATACTCAAAAAGGTCCTATGTCGTAAGGTTCGGCCAGGAAGCACTAGGGTTTTTTCCCCGCAAAACGCGTAGGCTTTTTTTCCCGCACCAATATACTTACCTCACCAATTTTTGTGCAGTTCTGAGTCTTGTAGCATTCTTAATGAAATATCGAAATTTTGCATGTGAAAAATTGCAAAGTGACAAAATTTTCCACATATTTGACTTGTCATAATTTTTCACAAAAAACGTTTTGGCCCATTTTTCAAACAAGTTACCTTTCCTCTATACTTCTATCGCTCAAGAACAGTGAAAAACGTTGTGGTTTCCCTGTGACTGTCCAAAGTTTGTGCGGGGAAAAAACCATAGTGCGGGGAAAAAACCATATTGCCGGAAAAAACCCTAATTTGTTTGACGACAAGTTTTGCTAAAAAAATTTGGCCGTAAAACGTCGTTTTGGCCTATACCCCGACACGCCTTACGAAACCTGTTTTGGTGATGTTTCAACAAAATTTGGCATTTTTTGAAATATTCAGGCTTTAGCTGCTGTGTACCACTTAAATACAAGAATGGTAGACGCGGACGGTGTTTGTCCACCGTTTATAACGTAATAAGCGCAAAAAAATGTATTGTTAATGCATTTAACTATACATATATACTAAGAAAATGCATATTTGGGCTGAAGTGATTCAATCGTCTTGTATATATACCACAAAATTTTAACCGTTTTTGTAATTTAATAAGTGAACAACCAAAATTATTATCAGCTTTGCAACTTATGCATTTGTCTGTATATACATATATACGTGTATTTATGCTGCTGAGTTTGTAATTTTTATTCCCTTTGACTATATACAGTAAGACCATTCAACTAGAAAAAATCCAGAAAAAAGTTAAATAACTAGAAAAAAACCTAAAAAAGTTAGAAAATAACTAGAAAAATATCAGAAAAAAGTTAAAAAATAACTAGAAAGTAACTAGAAAAAAACCAGAAAAAAGTTAGAAAATAACTCGAAAAAAACCAGAAAAAAGTTGAAAAATAACTTGGAAAAAACCAGAAAAAAGTTAGAAAATAACTAGAAAAATATCAGAAAAAAGTTAGAAAATAACTAGAAAAAAACCAGAAAAAAACAGAAAAAAGCTAGAAAACATTCTCTATAGGGTCAGAAAAAAACCAGAAAAAAAGTAGAAAAAAACTAGATCGTGAGACTGGCAGTTAGAAAAAAACCAGAAAAAAGTCAGAAAAAAGTTAGAAAAAATTAGAAAAAAACCAGAAAAAACCCAGAAAAAAACTAGATATTCGTCAGGAAGAATTAGAAAAAAACTAGAAAAAACCAGAAAAAAACTAGATAATTTTTTCTAGTTTTTTTCTTTTTTTTCTGGTTTTTTTCTAGAAATAATTTTCCTGTGGGTTGGGGCGGGCGAAATGGTGGACCTATTGTTTTGAGTAGAGCCCTTGTGCGAAGCATTTTTGCTACAAGAGCCCCTTTTTCATTTTTTGGATTTTCCTTTTTCAGTTTTTGGATTTAAAATATTGTCTTGTCTTGTCTTGATTTTCTGAGATACGATAC
>JASANF010010775.1:0-22185 GCA_030248245.1 Trissonchulus sp. WLG1_4
AAAAAAGAGCTGCCGGAGTGGAGTCGAACCACCAACCTTCCGTTTACGGATCGGACGCCCTACCAACTGAGCTGACCGGCCACATACAAACAGTTGCTGCCAGGCGGATTCAACTAAAATGTAAAACGTTGCTAATACCTAGTCAGCCTGACTGAACATAAAAAACGAGCTTCAGCTTCAATTTAAGTACAATAAAATTAAATTTAATTCGATAATATAATGTGTAGCACCGTGGGTGCTTACCATTTACCAACAATTTCCATGTTGCTAAAGGTGTGTCTCTTGAAACAGTGGTGGTGAATAGTTAGCGTGACCAGTCACGAACGGCTCACCTCGACCTTACCTCGGTAACGAACTTACATTTAATTAAGATTTTCAATGTTTTTGTTTGAGTGAGTGTATTTTTATTTGTAATTGTAGGTTTACGACTTACGTACATTTTAAACAAATAATTTTCTTGGCAGCATCTTATACTACAATTCTTGCGAACTGTAGTCATTTGATGGTCATGAAAGAATGAATACACTTCTCACTAATTAAAACAACTCGTTCCTACATAATTTGTTGCAAGATAATAAAAACTACTTAGATTTTTGCAAAAACAACTTATTGTAAGATAAAAAGCGCTTTGAACTTTTGCATACATTTTACAATAAAATAATTATCTGCTGCACAACAGGTTTTAGCTGACCTGCTGGTCAGCTTACTTGAACGTAATTTTGTTTCTTCTAGAGAAAGGAACGATTGTTTTGAAATCAACTCTGCGTAGTGTAAAAGTAGCAGCCACATGTTGTTCAGCGCATATGAATAACATGTAAAATCAGTATGGGAACCGACAGCTCTTTTTTTCGAAAACAAGTCTTTTTTTACAAATTTTCATGAACTAGTAGTCAACAACACTTTTGCAGCACGGATATTAAGCTGTCATTTGCTAGAATTCTGAGATTTAAAATTTCATTGTATGGTAAATTTCCAGACTAGATACACATGCTAATCATGTGAATGTCTAGACTGCTGTCTGTTTTCTTCCTTTCTTTCTACATAGTAATAACCAAACATTTCTACTCATCGAAGTGGAGTGGTCGAGTGGTCAAAAGCGCTAGAAACGAAACTTTCTACAGACTACGTTACGGGCTCCACGCAAGCATTGTTTTTTTGCAAAACATTTACATAACTTTTGTCTGCAGAAACTGTTTTGTTCTACAGGACATTTCCTTGTCTAAACATGCAATAAGAACAATTTGGCAACTAGGACACGTGTTTAGGAATTATCTCGTCGAAATTAGCAATCAAAGTAAATCAACAATTTAACACAGGTATTAATGCTTCTACACATGGAAATACACAAAAACAAAGGTGACGCTGAAATATTTTGGGTAACATAAGCATACTTTGGACTCGGCCAAAGAACCTTGCCCCCTTTTGGGGCCTGCTTGTTAATACTTACTGAAGATTTTGCTTTATTGGGATTGTTTCCAATACCCTTCTCAAGAACAACGAAAGCACCAACTTACTGATAACAACAGCCATTTTAGTTGTGACAGAGGCAAAGCTAAGGTAAAAGACGTGTAAAACACACTCCGCACATTGATACTTTAACGCTAACACTGCGCTAAGATACCAGAATCAAAATTAAAGACCTGCTGGGCTGTGGCCCAACAGGAAAAATACCAGTATAGTATCTAGTGTGAAGTAAACCTTGCTTAAGCACAACGAAGACTGCAGCATATGTTAGCACAAAGATTTACTGATTATTCAAAAAAATTTAGTATTAATCAATGCAGTCATTAGAAATATTCTGTTCATCAGAGTGCCCATTTAGCCAATTCCAGGTAGTGAACCAAGTATACCGTTCAAGAAGCCCCCGACAAATGGAATCGCATCTAGCAGACCACCGAGGCCGGCAGCAGGCGATCTACCCGTGTTGAGGGCTCCCAACCCAGGCACACTGCCCAAATTAAGGCCTCCGCTTTTTTGCCCGCCACCACCATCAAGCATTCCCAACATGGCACCGGGACCAGCCATTAGGGGACTTTTAGCAGGAACCTCACGATGGGTGTCTCCCTCTTCGTCTTCATAATAGTCACCCCCGGCACCACCGCCACTGCCGCCACCACCACCACCCTCTCCCATGCCTTCAATTTGATCCGCCATATTGTTTAATGCATTTCTCTTATATCTCCTTGGATATTTGATGGGACTAGAAAAACATAAATAACAGAAAATTATATAAAGGCAATTTGTAACAGTCGTGTTTTATGCAGTTATCTGCTGTACGTAGCGACATTCCGATATTTGTGCAAAAATCGGCATCGAAACATGCTAGAAGAGCAATCCCTCAACGCCTTACTTGTTTTACATCGTTTTGCGTGGAAATTACAACATTAAATAAAAAAATTTCTTTAAAGCAGCCAAACTTGAGCTTTTACAAGTGAACGCCGCAAGGATTAACAACTACTAAGCTAAACCACATGCGATTTAAAAGTTATACGAAAGTTTAAAAAAAGGTATACGTACATAGTGTTTTACTTTACAGTACGCTTTGTATTATACCGATATTAGATGACATTAGGGCTGCAACATGGTCGGTCAAATTTCTAATGTTAAGTAACATTAAAATGCGGAACCTATTCCGATGTGCAACCTGATTCCGATTTGGAACCTTTTTATTCCGATGCGCTACTTTCGCATTTCCGATGTGGAACCTTACAATTCCGATGTGCAACCTTCATAATTTTAACAGTGAAATGACAAGTTTAATTCACAAATTAGATTTTAACAATGTATATATACAGACAGACATAAGGTAGGACTCAGTTAGAGGTCAAATATCGACGGGGTCCACGAGAGCCACTGCTTCTTACGGCAAAAGTTTTTTAGTGGTGAATGGGAATTGGTTAGGTTTCACATTGGAATTGCGCGGTTGCACATTGGAATCGCAAGGTTGCACATCGGAATGCGCTTTGGTACTGAGGTTGCACATCGGAATGCGTTTTGGTACTGAGGTTGCACATCGGAATGCGTTTTGATACTGAGGTTGCACATTGGAATGCCATTTGGTTGCACATTGGAACCAATTAAAGGGAGGTAAACGGCAGATACCTCTCAATTTTCTTCGCAATAGGCTGTGTATTTTATTCAATCACAACAGGCAGTAAGTACATTCTAACGAAAACGATAATTTAGCACTAATCAGCAACAAAATATGTGCACAAAAATTTAGAGTTGAAAATCATTTAATCCGTTAGTTAGTAAATTGCAGACAGACGTCAGGCACGCATTCCTCAGCATTTCATAGCGATACTTTAAACATGAAAAGATAAAAATTATTTAGAAGCACAACATAAAACTAATTAATTACTCAGATATTAAAGTTTTGTTAACAGTTTCACTTTTAAATTGAGTATTCCATTAAAAAAGACTCACCATTTAGTCCAAACTTTGTATCTTTAGCTTGCTTTTGTTCCTTCAGTAGCTGTTTATCTATTTTTCGACGAGGTGCTTCCTGATATTCTTGAAAAAATCACAAAAAACAATTGTATTAATTGCTTTAAAACATATACTTTTTAACTCTACACTTAAGTAAATTTTTTCAGCGCATGTTCATAATTTTTAATCGAACAACAAAAATCTTCACTCTTTTCATGATGATAGGACAAAGTAAACCAATCAGTTTTTTATAATAAAAAAATTATGCTAACTTTATCAGCTGACATTTGTTGAAAAAGAACTGCTCGTGCTCTATTGTGAACGAGAAAAAAACAAATATCAGGCAGTAATTTTTTAACATGATTTTTTAAGTAGAGTAAAACTGTTAGCTAATGAATGCCTCTTAGTTTTCCTACCGAATTTATGGAGGACAAATCAAAGTAGGTATATCTTGGTGGTCGAAACTCAATATACTACTTCGACTGGCTGATAATTTTTCCAATTTTTTATGGTTACAGAATTAACATTTAGAGTTCCATTAACATTTGAAGCTATAATCAGATTAGGTTAATAATCTTGAAAGTTACTGATAACTGTTATCGAAGAATTAGGATCGCTAGTAAAATTAGAGCTATGTTAATCTTAAAGCACCAAAAGCTAGCACTGTCATGTGGTGCGCCATTCTTTCACTAAGAGTGTTGAATGTTACTGTAAAAAATTTCCAATTTTTTTATTTCTAGCTAACTGAAAAAAACTTTTATGTTGCATATAAACATAAAATTTAGGCATTTTGGCAACATTTCAGACATAAGATAAAAAAATGATCACATTTTTTTGCTACAAGGCTGAAAATAACAGCCTTCACCTAAAGCACGAACCTTCGTTCGTTGGGCTTGGGTATGTATTAAGGTTCATAATAGCAGCGAGTCATTTTCGAGCCAGTTTTATTTGGTGTGAAGTTCCAATGTTAAGACTATCTACTACGTTGGCTTACTCAACTGTAAGCCAATGGAGTAGCTACATAGTGTTAACTTTAGATATCATCATTGAAATTCGTTTCAAAGAATTTGAGCCATTATATTCCTACTTCACTGATTGCTCTAAAAAAAGCTTTGAAAATAATCTCACATAAAAAAACTGCGAATCTGGAACTACCACCTTAAATCACATAGCAGAAAATGGAAAAGAACTCTGAAATAGTCATCAAGACATAACCTGGGCTTCCTTCGACCTCAGCATAATCTTCTGGTTCATAATCATCGGCATTGCCATTCTCATCGTATTCAGCATAATCCTCATAATCTCCATACCCCCCTTCGTAATCCCCATACTCTTCCCCAGCAGCCACAGCCAGAATACTAAAGAGCAGAAATAGTTTTGTGAATTCCATTGGTCTATGCTGAGAATGGTAACGAAATACAGATCTGGAATGGTTTTCAAAAGCGAAACCTAGGAGTACCATATGCTGAGATGAACAAGGCAAAATATTTATTACGTGGGTTTTTATATTTGCTACGAAAAGCAAGATGTTACTAGATTGTGGGGGCCTTCGAAAGCTAAGCTGTTTCATATTCTTTATAATCTATAGCAAATAATTTTTGAAGTTGAACCGTGTTAGCCCGATTTTTGAAGTGACGATAGCTACGAAAATTATAACTTGACAATAGTACAAGTTTGATTTATACAATTCACTTGAAGAAAAAACAAACAACTAACGGTTGTGCCCACTACTCTTAAGTTATGCCTAGAGCTTAAGTGTCGAAAACTGTCAGTGTTTTTACGATAATCCATGATGATCCATGACTATTATTGTGAAGTCTAAGTCTTGTACCACAGAAAAGCAAAAGAACCTGCTGCTTTGTTTTACTCTATTTTCATTCGGAAGCAGAAAATGCTCCGCTGGCCTTCTAGTGAAGAAAAGTGGCCTTTGACCTGAACTCGACGTGTACTGTACAGAGCGTTTAATTGAACTGCGCAAGTGAGTGACGTGCAAAGCAACTCCATAGCTGCTTTATGCATGAAGCTAAAGCATATAAACGACATAAATTCATTAATGAAGGTGACAAGGCTGCCTGTATTTTTCTAAAATGAACATTAGGTCTAGCAGCAGGTTCGCATAAAAGTTTGGTTTAAAAACACGGTTTAACAGTAAAACAAAATCTTAATAGTCTTTCGTAGAGCATGCGTGCCTTGACATCGTCTTTGGCCGAGGCAGAGGATTTATGTTAGCTAATTTGATCCCATTTAGAGCAATGAGGTAACTAAAAACTGCATTTGTTTCAATGGTTTATTGTAAAATGTAAAGCTGATAATTTAAGTGAAAGTTAAAATTAATAAGAACATACACCCTACTCGTTCTTCTTTGTTTTACCATAAGCCACCGAATTTGTATCTGTTTTGTAGGTTTGTTGGTGTAGCCTAAATTGGTTGAATATTAACCAGATTGAGTGCCTGTGGGGATTGTCATATACCTGGTCTTTTTCTGTTTCTGAAAACTGAATCATTTGGTGTGCCAATAGTCTTGCTGAATATGGCAAATTTTTTCGGCGTAGGATGTCGCAAAAATGCAAAACATTGACTTGTGCACCATATGGTGGGGAAAATATAAATACTTGTATTTTGAGAAATTAACATTCTTACCGATTATAGCGAACGTTTTTTTTAATTATTCTGCCTCAATTTTTCGCATCGCTCGAAAAATGCTCGTTTTTCCTCTGATAATGCTGCTTTTTACATATTCTGCCACGGCCCAAAATCTTGACGGTGAGACAACTCTAAATGAGAATTAGGGTCTACGAGACTTAGGGCGCGGTAATAAGCATTGTCAACGTCGAGTCGACGCACATAAAGTGGTTTGGGGTCCGTTTACGGGTCTTCAATACGTCTTCTTTTTCCTGTTGTGCCACAGCACAACAGGTCTTTAATTTTGATTTTCCAGATTAACGGTTGGTTTGTGTAGCATTTCTTCTCAGTAAGTTTGTGTAACTGTAGCTCTAGTGTAACAGTGCGTGTGTCACATATTTTTCAAGCTTAAAACATTGCAGTAAACAGTCACAAGTGGTGTCTGTTCATTTGTTTTGTTCGCTCTCTATGAATAATTTGTGTGTGTCACAAAAACGCTGCAGCGAGATCTACAACTATCTATATAGCCTACTCTACAAAACGGCAAAAGTTAATTGATTTTGCAAAACGTGGACACATCATATAGAGATAATGGACTTTATAGAACGGACTGTGTGTTTGCAATTGCAACTCATATGCAAATTTAAAATTAGCGTAATTAATTAAAATTAGTTTTGGCCGGAGTGTTACAGTCACCGTTGCATTTGATGTCAGACGTAATTTTTTCTGAAATTCAGGCAAAATTAGAGGTTTTTTGATCTGAATATTAAGTTAACAATCATTTTGTCGCTGCACAACAGGTTTTGGCTGACCTCGGGTCAGTTTACTTAAAGATTTAGGCTTGAAGCTTACTGAAGGTTTTGCCGCAGACTGGGCTTGTTATTAACAAATTTAAAATTTTTCGTTGTCAACCCCAATCCATGTGACATAAATAAAACACCAGGCGCGCAATATCAGCCAGACAAAAATTTTATTACCGCCTCATCTGGTTGCCGGTTGCACTATAACACCATAGCATAACAGGAAAGGTTGCTAATCAGCTGAATCAACTAATTTGCATATCGGTACGTACGCACATGCGCCCGGCATATACGTGCGTACGAATAGCGATAGCATAACGTTAACAGTTCGAGTCCCAGTTGACCTCGATACCATGATTGCTAATAGACTTTTTAAGCGATAGATCTGGCACGGCCAATACAAAATTTTCAGACGGTTTTTAGTTCCTTTTGAAGAAAATTTTAAAAAAGACCCAAAGTTGGCAAAAATTTTTCTAAATACATACAGTAAGACTTAGTATGTATTTTTAGCACAGTTTTAGGTGTTTGTAAGGAAGCCATTATCAACTTATTTTGAATTTAAGATATAATAATTTTTATTTACGTGTATCAGTATACTGGGCACAATACTTATGCGCTCTTTCTGTAAGGAGGCAAAATATTTATTCCTCGGGAAAGGTTATGCCTCTAAAGTGTGGTCACGCACTATGATCCAGCAATTTTGAAAAATTCAGTGGCTTTGCACATTTGTTGAGAAACGCAACGCAGCCGTGGTGCCCACAATAATAGGGCGCAGCAAGCGGCCTGTAGCTCATAACCCTATCGGCCTGTTATTGTATCAGCTTCTGGCAGAGAATATTTTATATTTTTATCTCGTACCTGGTAAATGCTATACAACTTATTGAACGTTAGGCTGGTCTACAGCTGCGATGAGAAACAGCCGTCAATTTATACAAAAGTCTAAGCAGATATGCACCCGCAGTCAGTGGGATGATACACCCTTTTGCTTTTGGAAAGTCCATTTTTGTTCCTTCTAAAAAACGAGTTGTTGTTTCCTTTAGTTGTTTTATTGTTTGTGACAACTTACAGCCATGATACTTGACCTAAAGTTTGAAGATGCCGTTTGAACGCACCCCCACAATCGCTATTTAGTAGCATATTAGTTTTTGCGCGGCCCCCTTCGGGGCCGTGAATATACTATGTACATTCCGATTTTTTAAATCCTATGTAATTGTAGGTAGATCAAATTTTCTGTGTTAATTAACACTGGACGAACATGTAGGTCCGTGTTCTCAGCAATCAGCACACACAATTTCGCAACGCAGAAAACTCCTAAATGCAAAATTACAGCAGTCCTGAGGATTTAAAAGCTTACAACCATTCCAGTTTATTACCAGATGCTCAGCTACCAGAACTAACGCCGCATGTGAAAGGATGCCGATACATTTCACCAAACCCAAAACCAAATACTCAGCCGAAAGAGGGTACATCTGATTAGCTTTAGAAACCTATTTTGCAATAAACCCATACTGGTAACCGAAGTTTCTTAATGTTAGAATGTTGCGGACAGGTGGTCGAGTGGTGTGATTCTATGTAGCTTTGAGAGAAATAGCCACCTGGTTCGAGTCACAGATCTTATATGATTGAGCACTTTTTATGTTTCCTGATCGATATACTTTACTATTTCAAGCATTTTTTTGCTGTTTGAGCGACTTTGGAGCTACTCAGCAGTAAATGTGTGTAGAAATAAGAAATTAAAATTCTTTTTATCTGAAAACTAGTGGTCGCGTTTAATAATATTTCCAGCGGAATATTGACACTCAGACCTCACTATTTCACCGCTTCTCACTCAACAGAAGAGCTTGTTTGTTGCAGGTGTTGAAGATGTGGTCACTGGCGTTGCTGATGCGGTGACTGGCATTGCAGATAAAGCGACTGGCATTGCAGATGTTGTCACAGGGCATCCAGTCAAACGGAACAGTAAGTAAACATGTTTAACTAGTAACTAATAACTAGTGACTAGTATTCAAATCAATACAAGAAATTTCTAATATAATGTTATTTATACGTTAATGCAAGGGTCTATTCTGGGGGGTCCTGTACCGAGATTTTGATTGCCCTTGTACCAAACTTAGACAAAAAATAACCGTGTTTTATGTGAAAATAACGATTTTCAAAAATATTGTCCACAAAACAGTGTTTTAGAAATTCAGTGGTTTTTGAAAATTTTGGCACCAATAATTTAGGTACCAATAGCTCGAGTTTGATAATGCCCGCATTTAAGAGCAAATTTTATAAAAAAAGTGCTTGCTCGTGTTCGTGTACCAGTTGCCCCCCCCGCGTTAAACTGTGATGGCATTCATGTTATTTAATGTTTTTTAAGTATGCAACTTCTTTTAAATATATATTTCAAAAGTAATAAGTAATAATAATTATTGTAAAAGTAAAAAATTTGCTGTTTTAGTTGAAGAATCAGTGAATGATTTAAAGGAGGATGTCGTCGGAGGTGCTGATGCCGAAGGTAATGCGAACATACCTAAAAATGAATTGAAAAACTAATGAATAGGCTCAAGTCCAGTGCACACTTGTCCTTATCTTTGACCCTGTTGTTGACCCTTTAGTAACTCCAAAAAAAACCAACTGGCCAAACTATTAGGAAAAGTGTAAACCGGGCATTAAATTTAAGACTCACAAATACCCCGTCTTTCCCAAGATCTCTTTAGTGACTGGCGAACTCCTTATACTAATTACTAACCAACGCTTTTTGTGGTTTAAGGCCGATTCCCACAATGGCGCATTTTGCTCCATGGCGCACGCGATGCAATGCGCCCGCTCATGCGCCATCGTGCATAATGGCCTTTTAGTAGATAGCTACGCAGGATTAGAAAAGTTAATTTAGTCGTTGAATGGTTGGTAACTTTTTGTTGAATAGTTTTTAATAGTGAAATTACTAAGTGATTTTTTTAGTTGCCTTAACCGGACTGGTCGAAGTGCAAAATAAAGGTATGCTATTAGTTTTCTATTTTCTAACTGTTGTCTATTTCCTGTGTTTTTAGTTTAAATATTCAAATTTACCTAATAATCATTTTTTGACGGCTGTTTCTTCCATTTTATAGATTTATTTATAATTTTTTAGTCGCTCATGCTTAAAGATGTCAACAATATCCACCGGCATTTACACAGAACCAACAGCCTAAACCGAAGAATTTATTTTGAAATAGCATGTTTTCATTCATGTTATTCTAGGTTTTTTGAAAAGTATTTCAGAAACCAAATTGAGTTACCAAATCACTACAGCGAACACACATACGTTTATTGACAAAACATTAAAAGTTTTTTAAATAATATTAAACGATGGCTAATTACCTTCTGTTTATAATTATACTGTATGATTTTTGTCAGATAAAAAATTTTAAATGTTGCTGTTCAGCTCATAAAATTTGCTATTTTAGTCACAAGTCCTGCACTCGGTCGACGTCGCTGTAAGTCAAACTATTTTTGTTTTTTTGCTATTTTTACTATACCACAGATCATGACTGACTATAAAGTTTATACTATGCCAATGTAGTATGTACTGTGTAGTATATAACAGTGTAGTAACAGTACATAGTTAAAAGTAGTACCTAGGTAATACCTTAAAAAATGTTTTTACTCAGTATGTCGTACAGTAACAATAAGTAAAAGAAAACTTGTATAATAAGTAATGCTTAATGCGTAATGAGAACGAGATGCGACATGTGAATGATTGCACACTACCATTTTTTTATTATTGAATTTATTGATTATTGAATTATTGATTTTAATGGAAAAGTATAAACTTAGAATAGGTAAATATCAGAACAAAACATAATATGCCTATCTTCATAACATTGTAAGAATATAGAATGCTATTATAATTTATTTGTTTGGTTTTTACAGAAAGATTTAAGAACACGAAATTGTTTAATGAACTGAATCGACGCCTTATTTACACTTACATCTTTTTTCTGCTTGGTTTGAGTTTTTGATACTTGCTTGTTTCTTAAGTTATGTGCTTCATAGGATAAAAAACCATCTGTTAACAGAAAATAGTGAATAAAACATACCTAATCAATGGTTTAACGGATAGTGTCGCGAAAGCAGTAGATTTTGCGCGATTCTAAAACTTTTTCAGTAAAAGATAAGGCATTGTTCTTATGTTGGATAGAAAGATGAGGCCCCAATTAGAAAGAAATGGGGGCGCCGGGAATCGAACCCGGGCCGCCTGCTTCGAAGTCAAGCATGCTACCACTACAGCACAGCCCCCGAGTCTCATAGGCCCTAATTCTCATTTACAACAGGGTCCCCCCTTCGAACATCGTTGCGACCCTGCAACGATACTCGGTCGATACTCATGCTCCCGGGGCGAACCCGATGCCTCAAGGGCAGAGCACATTCACACGTAAGCCTCCAAGCCTACTTCAATCATACCACACTCAGGGGTTTCCTGGCTCACCCGCAACCACAGGGTTTCTCGATCGACGCAGAACGATTCTCAACCAATACCAAGGGTTTTAACCGGCTCACCCCTAACCAAAACCGAGGGTTTTTCTCCGGTTCACCCCTAACCGAAACCGAGGGTTTTCTCCGGTTCACCCTTAACCGAGGGACCATACCAGAAAGAGACTATGTACACAGTCATACAGCACACAGCACGAGTACCGTAAGGGTTGAAGTGCCAACGTCAACCCAGGGCATGGGGCTCCTAACCCACCTCCGAAGACGGTTCGGGGATAGGGCTGTCCTGATGAGGACCCGGCCCTATCCTCTCCGTCCTGTCACGGTCGCCACTATGTTGGATAGAAAGATGAGGCGCCAATTAGAAAGAATGAAAGAAATGGGGGCGCCGGGAATCGAACCCGGGCCGCCTGCTTCGAAGTCAAGCATGCTACCACTACACCACAGCCCCCGAGTCTCATAGGCCTTAATTCTCATTTACAACACTTAATATAATCTAAAAATATGTATTCAGGCAAATATTTTTGCCAAGTTGCAGCAAAATTTATGCAGCATACAGATGCAGTGAAGTTGCAAATTTTGGGAAATGACGTTTTGAATACCTATTCACATTCGATGATTTCGTCACAATTAAAAAAAATTTGTTTAGATTCTTTACACAGACTAAAAGCACATATGTATGCTCTAGTTTATGCACTCAAAATTTAGTGCAAATTGCTGGAATGGTTGCGGAGGAAAACATGTTTGAACTGTGAAATTGTGCGTGAACTAAGCACAGCAGTAATGATAAATTGTGAAAATTTTAAATGCTTTTTTTGAAATCAAAATAAAAACGTACCTTTAATTTTCATTTTTCTTATTTGTGGCAAAAAATTGTGCGTCAAAACATTATATGTACTTCACAAGCTGGCCAATCTGATATCTTGCTTGATTTTTTGAACCTTTATGTCCCTATTGTGTGATGTCAGGCTCACAAATGCTGATTGGTTCAAAATATCGGTAGATTTTGGCAGTCTAGTGTCTGGCAGCAATTATTTGACACCACATAGCATTTTACTAAAGTCTGACCAAAAAGTGTATGTATCAAACTTCATTGCTTCATACAGCTTACTCCATTGAGGGTTATTTCAAACGACTAAGCTGCTATGAAGCAATGAAGTTCGATACATACACTTTTTGGTCAGACTATAGTTTTTCAATTGACGTACAGTTTCAAAGCAAAAAAGTTATTTTTGCAACCTTTGAGCAAAACTGCTTTGGCGACACATTACCACCTTATGGAAGAGTTTTAAAAAGTTGAAAGTCTACCATACTTCTAACTGGCTCGTCCAGGTATAAAATGGTTAAAAATTAAATTTTTTTGAAAGTTAAATTCTGTGCACGGTTTCTACGAACCCTCCAAGAAGTCCTATTATTGTTATATTCGTTTATGATTTCGTCAAATGTACCTGTTACGTTCATTTTCTTTTTATCTGTATAAATGTTTTTAAGTTAACGGAACCTTGTATTGAATTTGAGAAAAAATAAAAACTTCAGACACAACATAAGTAACGTTCTGCAGACCATCAATGCCAAAAGTCTCACGTAATCTATCTGTTTTGAACCTTGATGAAAATTTTGAACATTCAATATATTTTTCATAAATGGAGTTAATAAAATTTTTCTACTTACTGAATATTTTCTAGGTCTATATATCAAAATAGTAGGAAACGGTAACAATACAAATGCTGTGTAATCAACTACATATTAACTCAATTACGGATTTGATTTTTTTGCAACTTCTGCTGTTTTTTCCTGCCATGATTGCCTTATTAATAATAAACGTAACTAGTATTATTATTAAACTCTGCATCCGTGTCACGTGGAATTCGGGTATTATATTTAATAAATATAATAGCTTGATAAGAGACGTAATTGGCTGTGGCGCGTATCTACTCAAGGTAGAGTTAATTTTTTTGATATGTTTGTTTGTTTATTGAAAAAAACCAAAGTAATATAGAATTATTAGGATATTATTAATAGGATATAAAATATTCTAAGCAAATTGATAACAATAAATATAATAATCAAGATACAAACACAGTTATATAACACGGCACATAAACCCTTATTTGCAAAATCGTAAAATTTATGACTTTGGACTGGAAAATTTTGCAAAAGGTTGGCCCAGGTCAGCAGCGTTAAAATACTCGTACCTAAAATATTCAACGACAACTAAACGATCTTTCTCTGTGGTCTTCGTGGCGCAGAGTACTAGCGCATTGGTTTCTTAACCAAAAGTTTGCTGGATCGAGCCCAGCCGGAGACAACCTTTTTTTTAAATTTTACGCAATATTCGCTAAGTCGATTAGCTGTTAACTATTTGCAGCAATAATTTATTTTACGTTTTGATCCCGTATACATTGTGCAAACTTTGTTAAAATAGCTAAAGAAGATGTTTTGTATGGAAGATAAATCAAGTAGGCTAAGTAAGTTAATGCTGTAGCTGGCCCCACAGGTTTACAATGGCCTCTGGCCAATGTGCTTAAAAATAAATGCTTGATGTTTACTGAATGCTTTTGCCTCAGATTGGGCTTGTTTGTAACCTTTCAACCATTTTTGTGTTAAACCCTGAAACGGGGACTAATGGACGTACTGAAAAATGCTCAGAGCCCCAGCAGAGATTTTGACCGCCGCCTAAGTGTCCCAGTTCAGAGAATAACGCCTAGCTTTGAGCTAGGTTTCTACGAGTCAGTCGCCTGAAAATCACTCAGTTGACAGGTCCGTTTCGCCACAGAAACCACGAAGCCTACACGGCCCGACTACGGCCGGCAAACTAACTAACTACAAACCTTGAAATCTTCGACTATAACAACAACATAAATGTTGGTGATTTACTGACACTGAAAAGCAACGACAATCAAATACAGAGCCAGGGCATAATTTAGAATATGAACAGTATAAAAAAGGGGAAAAACTCAATCACTAAAAATAATGTGTGTGCACCTCACAAATAATCCCTAACACCCGTGCCACACGTGCCCCCCCCCCGATAATTTTGGTTCTTGGCAGAGAGAAAGAGAAAAACGGACCACACTTCTTGCTGGTCCAAGCCAAGGGTTCACAACGAAGGAAGCGCAAGTTACGACGAAGTCAATTTAAAAGCTCTTATCTTTTTCCCCCCGAGTTTAGCATAACAAATATAAAAGCCCTGTGTGTTGGTGTGTAATTTTTCAACAATTTGGCAATGTATAACTTTAGAATTTAAGGAGCGGATCATATAATTTCTGTAAACATGATAAAGAAACTTTAGCTCCTGGCTTGGCTTACTGCCACGTGGAACTGTGTCATCAGCAATTGCAATGCAAAGCCAGTGTCGAGTGTAAAGAGACTAATTCTCATCGTGGAAATGTCAACCTCGCATAGCACCGGTCCGGCCATTCACAACATTTGGCCCTTATGTGCAATATTACTTACTACGCTATCTAGCTGGCCAATGAGGAAAACTGTAACGCTTTTTGTTCCTTCTAGAGAAGGAACTATTGTTTTGAAACCAACTCTGCGCAGTGTAAAAGTAGCAGCTGCATGCTGTTATGCGCATATGATTAACACGTAAAGTCTGTATGGGAGCTGACTGCTCTTTTTTTTGAAAACGGCGTTTTTAACAACTTTAAATGAAACATTTGTAAACAACACTTTTTCAGAGGTTTTGAATTGTAATTTTGATTGATTTTTTGCTATTTAAAATTTTTTGCGCATTGCATTGTTCCAGACAAAATACTTATGCAATTCACGTGACTGTCTAGACTATTAATTGTCTGTTTTCCAGTTTCAAACTTCATTTCTCATAAAAATTGTGGCATAGCCTCTAGTACTTCGAATAGCTAAAACAAAGTTAATGTAGGTTTGTTATTATTAAAAAATAAAATTATAATTGTGAATATTTACTGAGCTCTCATATTAGTAATGTTTTTTCCAGAGCAATAACAACTAAACATCAATAAAAATTGAAGTACATAGCGTGGCCGAGTGGTCAAAGGCGCTGTTTCAAGATGATTGGATCACTGAATGGGTTCGACCCCCACCGTTGAATTTTTTCCAAAAACGCTTTTAGGCCTGCAAAATCTGTTTTAATCTAAAATTTTTGTCAGTAAAGTAAATAGTGCTGAAACCTGAAATAGTAAGTACTTACGGCAACTAATACAGGTTTCTGGATAAATTTTTCAAGTTTCTACAGTAATTGAGTATGTATTTATGCAAGCACTGATACTAAATTTAGCAACCGTAGCAGGTATTAATGCGTTCTAGAATCGCAATGCACACTGAAGGCGAAGCTGAATTTGGCGAAATGTTAAGAGTGACAAATATGAATTTTGCACTCAACAAAGGAACCTTGCCCCTTTTGGGGCCTGCTTGTTCTAATGTGTGCTCTTGATAATGATTTTGATTATTATCAAATATTTACAATTGAATGGTTATATACACCACATATTTCACTATTATGCACATGAAAAACAAATCCAACATTCAAGTTCATTATTCAGTTATCTTATCAGTCTGTGTGCGTTAAACTTTCATGCAGTAGCAGTTCCAGTTCCAGGGCTTCTGTTGCTGGAGATGGTCAACTTGTGAGAAAGATTTACGGTTTCTACATCAGTTTTCCACTTCGAAAATACTATTTTGTGCACCAGTTTTCCAATGCTACATCGAATTCTCTTGTTGAACGCAACGTAAATGTAACCGTTAATCGATGATTGAATTTCGAAAGCAATGCAAATACAAGCGAACGCCCAGCGAGGAGGCATTACCGCCGGACCGATTGCCAAAGAAGCTTCAGTCACAAGAATCCACAATGTTATGAAAAATAACTGACAGCAGAGTTTGAACTCTCGTTGTTGTTGAATTTTTTCGTGATGGGCTAGCACTCCAGAGGTTTGGCCGTGCATTTTTCGGTATCGAATGAAGACCAGTGAATTTAGACTAAGACAGAACAGAACGAATAAAGCTGAAAATACAGCGAGAAAATGTGAAATAAAGCGTGAAAAATTGGGTGAATTAATTTATGCAAGAAAATCTATAGGGGCTACATATGTAGCTGGTGTTATAAACTTATAAAACGGGAACAATTAAACTAGATGACATATTACATATGTAGAATACAACTAAAACTACTTCTTTCTTTAATTCAAACGTTCATAAGATATTTTTCAAAAACTTTGGATAAAAATTAGTCAAATAAACAAAATGCAGACACTGACCCACAATGAGAAAATCCAATAAAGCTGGAATCATATGTTCTATATCTTTGTGCTCGAAAAAGAATGAATAGTTTTTCACACAGTCTTGTCCAGGAATTGCTAAAATGATTATCGCGCCGCAGAGCGCTCCAAAAATGAGCGACCCGACGATTATTTTTTTGACCCTCTTTTGTGAGAAAACTTTAGTGAACTTCTGCCGTTTACAAACATAATAATATCGGTTAAGCGCCAAAGCACAGGTAAACGGTAATGACGCCGCGAAACTGGAAACGAACACAGAATTAGCAAGACTATTGGCTAGTCTTCCGCCAATTGAATATCGAACAAATAACGAGGGGGCAAAATAAACTACAAAAACAAGCAAGGACACACACTCTGGTATGCCCATTATAGCAGCGATATAGTAATAGGAGCTTTTGCGAAATTCATCAAATCGCAAAACTACGATAATAAACGATCCGTATATAATCAAACCCGGTATGCCAAAACAACAGATTGTAATCCCCAGCACTGTTTCAAAACCGTCCCCGGTTTCGCAACTGGTATTCATTTTTTCTCAAAAATTCCAGATCTTGCCTCAAATTGTAGGCGTATCACCTAAAAATATTGATTAAGCACTGATCACCGTACGGTAAATATTAAATAAATAAACAGAGCAAATGGGCAAATGAGCAATACGGCAAATAAACAGAGCCGTGAAAAATAATTTGCGAAACCGAAATTACATGACTTAGTCATTCAATTATTTAACAAAAACTAGTTTATATCTGTATCAGATACTGTAGTAACTAGTAACTATGGATGGAGACAATTATTATAAGCGAGACGATAAACACACTGCAAGCGCACGCACACACAAATACACAGTCTGGAGCACTGGCCATCAGTAAAGTTAACGAACACATCGTTGGCGATATGACCATCACGCTGTGTAACACACAATCGTATATAGCAGTTGCAAATGCACATATACAGTAGACACACAGCAACACATACAGCCTCACCGTACTTTATTACACTACAGCACACAATCTATACCAGAATAAACTTGAGTACCTGTTGCGCTGTGGCACAACAGGAACAAAAGCCAACATAATCTAGAGAAACGACAACGACACTATGACAGTCAGAACTAAGACAATGCCAGTTAAATGTGATTGATTCAAAATCATAGAATGAATCAATTTGTCATAAAGTGAACGAGTTAAAATCACTGGCACTCCTTGATATTGAGAACATATCGGTTTATGTAGGTTACTCTGCACTTAAAAACAAAACCGTTCCCATAGATTTAAGATGTCTCAATGGACCATCATAAGCAATCTCAAAGAGAAGAGAAATTAAAACTTTATTAGACTAGGACTTATTATATTATGTACATTCTACATAATTAACGGCATTAAAGTTATTAAAGTGAAATTAAGTTGACGTCTTTTGAGTGTTGTAATGATGATTATTATTCCACTACTTGTTGCTTGTACAAACATGCACTAATTGGAGACAACAATTACTGTTTTTAATTGAAGAAAATATTGTTGTCATCTGCTGCATAGAGGTCCAAAATTTAACAAAGTTTATGCTTAAAGTTAAAATAACTGAAAGCTAAAAACAATAATCTAACAGCAAGTTTGTCAAGAAAGCCCCCTTACCTCAGCCCTTCCTGTTTCACCGGTTTTCAATATTTTTGTCAACTGAATCTCCTACTAAAAGATTTCAATTAATTCCAAATTTACAGAAAATGATAGTACAAATTCTATATAAAGAACTAAAATTAAGACTGTAGCCTACTTTCTGCCCGCAAGACCTCACAGCTTCAAGATTAATTACTCCGAAAGATTTTCAAATTCAATTTTAAGAAAGATTAGTTCAAGTGCAGCCCACAGTGTTTTCAAAGTCAGCAGCTGCGAACTTAGCTACATTCCATACTGTACCTGTTCGGACGTATTAAAACACAAATATTACATAATAATAAAAACTAGGACACTATTCCTTATCCCGGTTAATCTACAGGGACAATGCGCCAGCCAAAATTCGCTTTAACATCTGATTCTGTGGGGATTTCCCTCAGATCAAGATTCATCTAATTTACAACAAGCTCAAAGATGAGCAATTGTAAGCTCCTTCACACCCCATGTTTAACCCTTTAATTGCCAAAGTTTTTGTTAAACGTTGAAAAAAAACAATGGCAACCACACAGCCCAAACGACAATCCCAACAATCCAAAACTATTTAACAGACACCGAAAGACGGACAAAAGTTTATATGTATGTAGCCTAGTTTAATGAATCTAAAAGGCGATTTGTCTAATCAGAGGCGAAAAATGTCTTGTAATTACACGAAAAAGTGTAGTGGAGAAGAAAAGCAGAGTCACACACCATTCCAAGCTTTTTCACAGACTATTAGCCAAACGAGAAAGCAGCGGTTTCAAAGAGACAAACGAGTGCAGGGGAGAATAACGGTATAACAGACCGTTTTCTGCTTAACGTTTTGACAAACTCATTAACTAAATTAAGAAGAAACAACTTACCTTCGAAAACCTCAGTTCGATGCTACGCTTATAAACCTGATAAATCAGAAGTGGTCAACTAATCTGGGGATTAATCAGCTTAAGGTACTGTCAGGACTAAGCTCGGCTTGACTACCTACCTATCCATTTATGTAGCGTTACAACTCAAGTTTTGATGTACCAATACCCCACGACTCGCAATCTCTATCGCTCACTAGTCACTACCTTGACTAGGCAGACAGATAAAAGGACTAGTAAGGCTAGTTTACACTACCAAACCCACACCAAACTTCCACCAAACCAAACCTCCACCGAACTCAGGTTTGGTGAAAGTTTGGTGGAAATCTGGTAGTGTGAATATGCACCAAACCTCCACCAAACTCCACCAAACCTCCACCAAACTGCCTCTGCAGGTTTGGTGGACCACCAAACTTGGTTTGGTGGTTCGACCAAACATCCAATCAGAATGCAGCAAAAGATAACGTGACACTCACTATTAGGGCTGAATTGTGTTGTTTATAACATCTTCCCACGCTGCTGCGTTTTGATTACTATTGTTCCGCACAAATCTTTAGCCCAAACAGCTTTTTGCTCTTCGAAATGACGCTATCAAAGAATTTTTGGTAGGTACAGTTCAGAATTTTTGGATCCACCAACATAATATTGGAGATCTGAATTTACGTGCATTAAATATTTTGCCTAATCTACCCATGCGATGACGTGGGTGAGTAAAGTCAAAATTTGTGATATTGAGGTTTGTAAAACTGGTAAATTCAAGTCATAGTATGAACATAAACACGTGTGCAGATGAGAAAACCTGTGAGGGAAGACGAATAGTCCATGGAGGCTGTTACGCTAATTTTTATGTAAATGACAATGTAGACATTGTTGGAAAGGCCGATCTAGGAAAAGAATTCCGATCAGGTGTGTGAAAGACTGTGCAGTGTGATTCTTCGATGATTAATGGTTGTGGGTCAGTTCGGTCAAGATTTGTTTACTCGTCCGATCAGGGTAGTTTAATCAGTGGTAAGCTGGGAAACGCTGTGTGTGGGTTGACTAAGGTAGATGTGAAGGCAATCAATAAAAATGTTTTGAGGTTTGAGGCATCGAGTTGGCCACGTGAGCAAGAGTGCCGATCAAGTTTTGTTGCAACGTCGCAACGATGTTCAACGGTGAAAACCGTTGTAAACCATAATAGGAACCCATGTATGAGACTTAGGTACTTGGACATGCGTCACACTAATCTATGCCCAGCTGTAAACTTTACTTAATTAAACAAGGAGGTATTAACAACGCAATTTGGTATTAACAAGTTAATAACAATAACAATGTTGTTAATCTTTACCGGATGCTATAGGGTTGACTCAAGTTCAACGGACCAGTAATCAAAATTTCATTTTGTTGTTCAGTATCAAAACTAGATTAAACGAGCTCCAAGCTCAGCCTAAGGCATAAAAGGCAGTATAACTCTGACGCGACTGAAGGAAAAATAACGAGATAAGTAAGAAATAGGTAAGCAATCAAAATAATGAGCATAATAATCCAACCCACTTAATAGTGTGGCACGAATTATCGGCAGAATTCTAAGGCAGTGGATTAATAGTTTTTGGGTACAGAGTATTTTTTAATAAAAGACGGCAAAAATTCTTATTGTCGGCAACTTATACAAATAACGAAAAAAGTCTTATTTCATGTGTTGGCACTACCGCTACACTGTTGTGCTTTTAGATACTTCCAACTTCAAGCTAGACTAATTGCCAAAAAAGTATAAGAATTTAAATTGACAAAACTAACAAGTGCGTAAGCCCACCAATGACATTTCCGAACTGGGGTGCACATGATGTCCCTCTCAACGAAGTTCGTGCAAAATCAAACAAACTCAAATTTTTTCGATACAAAAGTGTGATAGCTTGCCGAAAATTCACGCGTCCAATCATCATTCGCACAAAGTCAAAACATGTCACGCTCACAAGCTAAATGAATTGTATAAAAGTGAATGTAAAATTAGTAGTGCAGTATTACCAAGAGTACATAATAGCTTCTTACTTTATATAGAAGAAGAGTGAGACACTCTCCAGCTTGCCTGTGTTCTAGCACAGGCAGATGCGCTGGTCGTTTTCAGGCTACATGTTGACATTCTGTGCAACATGTGACTGGCCAATCAGCGCGTAGATTCCCTGCGTAACACACTTTACTATATAATCGCTGATGCGTTGATAAGCATTAAGATAGGAATAAAAGCTTAATAACTCATTATTTAGTCGTAGTCTGCTTGCAAAAACATTAAAAAAGGTTTGCAAATACCTCTAGGGATATTTTGGCAAACCTTCAGCGAAATTGATTGAGAAACTTTTGAGATAAAAACTTTTCTAAATTTCTTCAAAGTTTCTCAATCAATTTCGCTGAAAGTTTGCCAAAATATCCCCAAAGGTATTTGCAAACCTTTTTTAATGTTTTTACAAGCAGACTATAAATGAATAATGAGTTATTAACCTTTATCTCTATCCCGTTTTATGATTGGAGCACGTGCACAGGCGTCTGCCAATCAGAGAATAGAAGCTGATTGGCCAGTCACATGTTGCACAGAATGTCAACATGTAGCCTGAAAACAACCAGCGCATCTGCCTGTGCTAGAACGCAGGCACGCTGGAGAGTGTCTCACTCTTATTATATATAGAGTGAGACGCTATTATGTACTCTTGGTATTACTGTACTTTTAGCAATTGACACCCTTGTTAATAAAATAAGCTGTCTATTTTTAATTTTCTAAATCCTAAAAGACAGGATTTGTCTCTGTCATCACCAGTAAATGGTGACTGGATGGGTTTCTTCCATAAAAAAGCAACTTCAACTTTGACCGTGCAGCTCCAGCTCGAGTTAAAACGTTAAAAAACGTTACCGACAGCGTACTCAAGTCAACCTTTAATCCGCTATAATTACGTCCCAGTAGAAACGCAAGAACGTAAGGTTAACAAAAAGCTTCATTTTATATATTGGCCTTGCTAATAAAATTATTTACCCAGTGGATTTTGCTATTCTTTTATATCGGACGCTTTTAATTAGTCGTCAGATTTTCACAGAATTTTCTAGCTTACTAGCACTGCAGGAGACTTAACTGGCTTAAAACAACAAAAAT
>JASANF010010776.1:0-21837 GCA_030248245.1 Trissonchulus sp. WLG1_4
GCAATGTAATTTAATAGAAAACATTTTTAATAAAAAACTTTAAAAAATTTTTGAGCAGCACTTTTCAAAATGTCAAGCCCCTTCTTCGAACATTTTTATGAAGCGTAGTAGGCAAACTATGAAAAGCTAGCATTTTGTTATCGTTGAATTGAAGCGCAATTTTTAATAAGGATATATACATAGGTTTAACTTGGCTAAACTTTGGAAACAAAAAATAAAAACTAAAGTACAATTATACATTTAACGGAGTCAAAAATTTGGGGGCGCCTCCGCGGCCTAAATTTGGGGACCCTCCTTCTTTGCTCGATCGAAAATATCCTACATTTCGCAAAATTTACAAAAAAAGTGCCATTCTTATGCACTTTTTCCCAACTTTTCGGGGTCCTCCTTCCATCGTCTCACCCTCTCATAACATGTATGCGGTACAACATATTGCGATTATGTTAACTTCTGATATTACAGCGTGAAAATTTACCATAAAACACTGAAAAACTCAAGACTAAAAAGTGTAAAAACATGTTAAAAAACAACAAAAACACAAGATGCATCATCTGCATATTGCATACGTATGTACTATGTACGTAGTAAGAGTTAAAAATCATTCTATATGAGTTCACTACTGGCAAAGACCGTTAGGGCCGGTTCCAACTAGGCAGAAATAAGAAATAAAAAACTGGAAATAAGAAATACTGTTTTCACTGGGCACGATTTCATAAATAAGCATAACGTTAACGTAAAAATATTTTCAACGTTAAAACTGTACCAATGCTTTCTATATACTATATATAATGAGCAAACTGTATGATTTATGCCAATGCGCTGCACAAAAGTAGCCTAATTATTGACTAATAGCTCGATTATTCAGCTTGGTTATCGTATATAAACAAATCTATTAAAGGACTGTACCAAATAAGTTGAAGTTAAGCCTGAGCTTGAGCTAAACTATAGCTGAAAATCGATTTAGCTAAATCCCCGCTAAACCTGAGTTTTTACCTAAAAAGCGCCAACTGAGCTAATCTTCATTGGTGCAGCGCACTTGAAACAATTTTTAAGGAACTCAAACCTAAGTTAAATCGGTTCAAGCTGATCCTCAGTTAAACCGATTTGGTGCCGTCCATCGTATAAAATATATGATGACGAATATTCAGTAATGACTAATAATGACTAAACTGACGAATGACTTATTCCAACAGCCCTCTGATAAAGCAGTGATCAAAAAGACAGTAATTCCATTAAATTTATAGCTTCGTTGCAATGCAAATGAGAATTATGTAAATTAACATAATGATAAAATTAATAATTATGAAAATAACCTCAGCGTAGATTCTATTTAAAGACTTATTACTTAAAACTACTGAGTAATACTGCTTAAATTACACAAAAAACTGTCAATTGTAAAGTGCAAAATCAATCGAACGGTAATGATTTCCTTATTTAGTTTGATTACGTATCAGCAGATTCTGCAATAGGATAAGAAAGTAAACCCGACCAACTCTGTGTCTAGAGGAGTTTGTTTTTTTGGATTTTTTTAAATTTCTAGGAGAGGGGTTGTTTTGATATTACGGAGTTTGAACCTTTTATTAAATCTATTCTTTTTTAATTAAATGAGAAATTACGAGTAAAATCTGTTATTTTTGGTACAAAAATCGGTTATTCAATTTAGCATATATCATTGGGCCGATTAAAATGGATTAAATGGATTAGATTAAATTTTTTGCCAATAACTCATGACATCAAATATACAATAATAACTCATCCAAAACTTACCATAGCATATATTTTTACTAGTCCGGTATCCGTTTAATACACAATCTTTTATAAGTCTACCACAAGATTCAGATGAGTTATTAAGCAAACAAATTTTAATCTAACGCGTTTAACTAAACCATTTTTGAAATAATTAGCCCATGATTTTCTTTTGTCGACTGCTAGCCGGCTTTGAGCAAAACACAGGATTTGACCAAATTAGGGACGTTTACGTAAGACAAAATCAAGGCCCGTAAAGCTATTAAGTGATATACATACTGGCGAGTAATTAGTAAGCGAAAATACACAGATAATCATTCAAAAAATTCTGAAAAAGAATGCAACCCAAACGTAACAAGAAAAGTATATATGACCGGTTTTAAAAAATATAGGAATACATTTTCCGCACATACTTGATAAAACCTGAAACTGGGACGAAGACAATAATTTATAATGTTGCTGTAAAAAAGGACGGTGAAAAAATGAATTTATGCAACAGGCATGATAAATAAGATTTGAGAAAACAGGATGTATTACACATATCACACAAGTTTAATTACCTAGTCTTATCTCTCAATATTTTATACGTCGGACCAAAAATTTTTTAAACGATGAGACAAAAACTGGCGACAAAAAAAAAACAAAAATCAACCATATTTAAAATGCCGAAAATACTCGCACGTGTTTACCGTATCAAGCAATGTAATGAATGAGTAAAAAAAAGAATTTGCACATTGCACAATCAGTTTTGAAAAAGCAAACATTGAACGGAAACGTTATTTTGCTAATGTGGTTTTATTCAAAAATTTCTACTTTGTTTAAATCTCCTTAAAATTGCATAACAAATCAAGAGTGACATACATAGTTCCAGCTTGACTGATGATAAATAAATACAACAGTTACTGGCCGCCAAAGGTATATCAGTATCAGGCATATATAACAGTATAATCACAAAAGGTGTTTAAATTGTGACTGGGTCTTGAACGTTTTTTTCGAATGAAATAGAACGTCGGAATAAAAAAATGTATGTGTATTTCAATTTCAAGCGATTACAAGCTGACGGGGTTTCAGTTAAACGGGCTTTGTGAACCTCACCCATTGGGTCCGCTGCGCCGGTGAAATTAAGGACGCCACCCAGAACTAATCAAAAACTGCTAGCGGCGGGACTTTTAGGAACAGGATATAAATGTATGACCTACCGTATGAATAAGCCCTTAACACTATAACTTTTAATCACTAGCCGGCAAAAAACTACTGTGAAATTAACTTAAGTAGCAAAAACTATTATATTCTTAATTTTCGACGCATTTTCCGGCTCTCCAAAACAGTCAATATTTGAGCCAACCTACGTTGGTTAAGGTTAGGACATTATAGCGTGCGCATAAGCTCAGGCTAATCAACTGAGTGAGGTAACACCTTGGCAACGTAATGGAAAGTAAAATAATGTTGTTCCATGTGATTTTATGCCATTTATATGTCATTATGTCAAGAATTGACTGCCGCAGTCGGACACTATTATGTACTCTTGCTTACAGCAGTGTGCGGGCATGAGTCACGGTTGAGTAGCCCAACAGCAGGAGTACACACTACAGATTTGAAAAGAGCAATACACTATGACCCAACCGCTTGGATTAACAAACGGTGTTTAACTTAAAAGCTGACCTCAAACACGCGATCGTATCAAATACACACACCGTTTCAGCACAGTCCGTACACTTAAAGTTATCTATGGGTAACGTTAGGCTATCTTAAGCCTGTTTCTCACGAGGGCGCCCAACGATATAATGCGCCATGACATACGTTCTTGTTTAAAACAGCGCAAAGCGCTAAATAATTATAATATTAAATCAAACACTCTTAAATTATATCTACAGTATAGGATTAGTTGAGGGGCATAACAGTGAAAAATAAAACCGTCTTTCAGAAAAGTTATCGGAATTTGAATGTCAAACAGCAACATAAGTTAAAGTGCGCCTGTTTTATATTTTAACAGATGATAATTGGCTCAAACGAAAGTCTATTCACGTGAGTGTTTTTTTCAATACTATAGCATAAAAATATTTTAAACAAACAATAACTATTTACGTGTCGAGTTATGGAGTGAAAATTGGGTTAAGGAGTTAAGGACGCTTGAATGCATAAGTCCAGTCATTGGCTGGGTTTTGATCCGTCACCACAGACGGAGCCTGCGTCACAGGGGCAGCTTTGTGGCAGGAGTGTCACGCCTAGCCACTTGGCCACCGGCTCGCTTCACGCGGATACCTAAGGCACCCTCGTGAAGTAACCGATTCTGTGAAACATAAAGCCGACAGGTTTCACTAGTGTAAGATTTTTACACTTATGTAACAGTATACGGGAAAGGGTTAATAGCACTGGCTTGTAATGTCGCCCAAACTTTTCACGTAGACGTGACCTTAAGAAAGGCTGCCGTATTAGGAAATATACAGTTTATTAATCCTTTTAAGCCCAATGGCACCATTTGGCAGCCCACGTGATGAACACACAATCTGGGGCTATAAAACTTGGATAGTTCATTCTAGTCAACTGAACTTCAAATTGTTTTTTTAGGAAATAGGGGTACATATATACAAATCTTTGTATTCGGTGGCTCAATTTTGGGCCTACTGCCATACAGATACAACAAAGTCTATGCTTCATTAAGCAATGAGATAATTTGACTTTTCTTCATCGTAAAAGTTGTAATTTGCTACCTACCTACATGACCACGTTAAGAATGTTAACTGCGACGACAGCCGTCAATGCTGTGCAATAGATACAGTGAATTTTTCCTGTCGGGCCACAGCCTAAGAGGTCTTCAATTTTGATTTTGTATTCTTAGTGCGCTGCTAACGTTAAAGTGCTCATGTGTGGAGTTTGTTTTACACGTCCGCCTCAATCAAATTGCACCCGTCTACGTACTTATTTAACCTTGCTGTTGCTGGCTTGCTTCTGTTAATGTACTGCCTTTGCAATTTCCGCCGTTACACAGGTATGGTAAACAAGCACGTTTTGCGAGTAGAGTTAAATTACATAATCTTAGATAGATTTCGTTCGACATGCTTGTAGTGCTGAGGATATTCTTATATATAATATAAAATATATAAATAATAATAAATAATATAAAACGCGGCACCAAAATATTTTGATGCCAACTTTTATAACTGAACTCTCTGTTTTAAATCAGTTTCTAGCCACTAACCAGCAGTGTAATGGTTAAAACGTTGATATATCAAACAAGCTCTCCTGCTGAGTGAGAAACGGAACATTGCTAGGCCTGACTGTCAATATTCCAGAGGAAATATAAAACGCGGCCACTATTTTGTGGATAAAACTATTTTTAACCCTTAACTTTTGCACACATTTACTGCTGAGTAGCTCCAAAGTCTCTGAAACAGCAAAAAATTTGCTAAAATAAAAAATCTTAAGGTTTTTAAGAAAAAACATATAAAAAACTCGAACTCGAAGGGACTCGAAGCCCGGACCAACTGCTCACGAAGCGAGCATCCTACCGTTCGACCACCTGTCCCCACGAACTATATCGTTAAAAAGTCTAGAACGTGAGAGTTACAATGTTACATGATGTGTCAAAAGATCAGCATGTTTTTGCAAGATAGTTTTTTATCAAAGCCAATGAAAAATGATAGAGAAGGAAATAAAAAAAATGACCATGTTAATTAATGGTAAAATTTTATTAATGCATCGTTGCAAGTATATATTGCTTATCAAATCTATCTAACATCCTGTACTAGCGGTGGTTAGCCCGGTTGGTAGAGCATCTGGTTCTCAACCAGAAGGGCGAGGGTTCAAATCCTCACCACCGATGTAGTTTTGCGTTTCGAAGATTGAGCGTTGGAAAAGTTGAGTAGGCTGTGAGAACGACCTACCTGCCCTTCCAGTGTTAATTAACACTGAAATTTTGACCTACCCAAAATTACATAGGATTCAGAGAATCTGAATATACCTAGTATATACGCGGCCCCTAGGGGCCGCGTAAAAACTCATAACGTTGTATGTGACATTTTCCGTTATAAATCTACTCCATTTGTAGCTGCAGTCAAATAATGCAACTGCGGAGACTTCACTTTCATTGCCGCAGTAGCGATTTTTTCGGATCAATTTGTGTTCGAAAATTACGTAAATATTTTGAAAGATAGTATCATGGAGGCCCTAGGGGTGTTACCATTCTTGGAGAATTCGAGACATGGTTGGTACTATTAGTATCGGTAGCTGTAACAGTTGACACTTCCAATAATTGAAAACAGTGATATCGTTGCAGTGAATTAGATTAGTAGGTCATTCCAAAAACAAATTGATTTAGTCATATTCATACAGGACAAAACTGAGTGAAATCTGTACTACAACATCGAGCGTCAAAACATTGATCATAATCCAAAATGCACTGACGCGTTGCAACTGATTCCAAACGAACCACGGGTTACTAGTAACCTCAATCTCAACCTAAGTTTACGCGCTACGGCCACAACGTAGTGTTTAAAATGTAAGTAAGAGACATACCCGTCCAGTGAAAAACTACAATTTCTTAACAGCAAACCATTGTTTCGACAGTCGACACCATCCTCAACGCTTTCATCTGATCCAGCTGTAACATTGTGCAATACAGCTGCTCCAACTTTTTTAAAGATTACTGGCCCTTTTTTCTTTTCCACAGCTTCGGGTCCAAAACTTGAAAGAAAGACTGCTGGTATGATAGGATAAGTCTCCGCTCGATGTTCATGTTAGCAGCTGTTGGCAGTTCAAATTTTTGAAAAACGTTGGTAACGAAAACAGTTAAATTTCATGAAATCTTTTACGACACTCTGAAAGTTTGGCAAGAATTTGAGATTGCAGTTTCGCAGTAGGATTCCAATATCTGGCTAAGTTATGTCACTAATTTTTACGTTGTATATATGTCAAGTTAGTAATTACAAAACAGCATTGACAACGCATTTTTCGTTGAGTTTCAGAGATTTTTCTATTTCAGTTAGTTTTAAGTTTTGACGGCACAGCTGTCGTAATCCGACCTGAATGTCGTCTGAACCAGAGTTAATTTGGAATTTGCTCCGAAACGTCTGTCGTCTGAAGCACGGTTGACTTGAACTGTGCTTTTTTCGAACTTTCCATTTGTCTTATGTAGCCTTCGTAACTTCAAATCACGCCACTTTTCACCAGTTAAAATAAGTAACTCTGACGATGCATAATATGCAAGCTAGCAATCGCGTGCCAACCTCAGCTGCAGCGTTGGCAGCCGCTCACGCCGTATAAAGTTTGGTGAATTAACTTCATACTTTGTTACATACTAAGCATATAGACAGCTAAAATCGTGTCCTGGTGCACCATTTCTCTGCTTTCATTTTAAAATTATTTCCAAATCGAGAAAAAGCTTGCTGTTCCATAGAATAAAAATAGTTTTAGTGGAATTCAGAATTTCTGTATCCACTTGACATAGTTATTCAGATGATATGTCACGAAGCTCAGCGACATCCAAGGCCGTACCCGCATGGTTAGCAACGGCATCTGAAGTCTGACATGTGCTGGATCTAACGCACTAATAAATAATCTACGGAACATTGTCGTAACAGGTTTTGTCGCAACATTACTCAATGAGATTACATCCTTGTAGACGTACATGTTATGTATGATCTGACACATGCTCGCACAAGCACCATTGGAAATCAGCAGTCTCATGTAGCTACATACCTACGTAATGCATATAACGCATATAATGCACAAATTGATACACACGCCCACACAAACAGTGCTTTTTCATGACCTGCCTCTTGTTTTACAGCAGAGGTATATGCAATCATAGAAGACGATTGCACTATAGTATATATGTCGTAGGCCAGTAGAGTATTTAGTCCAATCACGGATTGGACTAGGCCAGTAGAGGATCCGCTACTGGTCTAGGCCAGTAGAGTATCAAACATAAGAGACTTTTGCAAGGTTACAGTGCGGCAAGTTGAAAGGACAAATAGCTGCAAGAACGAAGACTTGAAAGGGCAAGTAAGGTGTTTGTAGGAATTTTTAACAATTACATTATATATTTGGTGTCAAATTTGAGGGGAGGGCCGTGTCACTGTGTCTCAAATCTTGCTTGGGGGGCTTGCCTCCCCAGACCTCCCCATGTACATCTGTGGTGGAAAAAATTTTAAATCGACCTGTTTGTTTCCCGATGCAGAATTTTACCAACAAATTGTGATATACTAAAAATGAAAAAGGGTAAGCACAATTAAATATTAAGGTGTTCTGTTTTAGTATGTATATAACTTGACTTATAAAACTGGATGCCCAACGACAACATGCTTTCTGTCTGATGTTTAGTTTCAATAGTTCATAATTCAACATGTTCCAGATGTTGTTGAGTTTACTTGTAGGTAGTAAAATTAATTAATGGTATAGGAATGAGTTTTTCAACGCTTTGTTAATATTTTGCACCCATTTCCTCTTTTAACTTGCCGAATTGTCACCTTGCAAAAGTCTCTTGTGTTTGATACTCTACTGGCCTAGTCCAATCCGTGATTGGACTAAATACTCTACTGGCCTACGACATATACGCGGCGGCTCAGGCCGCCGCGTAAAAAGATTACAAAAAACTGCTTTCCCCGAAATCGATCCAGCAGCCTTCGGTTTATGAGTACAACAGCTAAACAATTACACCAAGAGTACATAATAGCTTCTCACTCTATATAGAAGAAGAGTGAGACACTCTCCAGCCTGCCTGTGTTATAGCACAGGCAGATGCGCTGGTCGTTTTCAGGCTACATGTTGACATTCTATGCAACATGTGACTGGCCAATCAGAAGCGAGCTTCTATTCTCTGATTGGCCGACGCCTGTGCACGTGCTCCAATCATAAAACGGATAGGGATAAAGGCTAATAACTCATTTATTCATAGTCTGCTTGTAAAAACATTAAAAAAGGTTTGCAAATACCTTTGGGGATATTTTAGCAAACTTTCAGCGAAATTGATTGAGAAACTTTTAAGAAATTCAGAAAAGTTGTTATCTCAAAAGTTTCTCAATCAATTTCGCTGAAAGTTTGCCAAAATATCCCTAGAGGTATTTGCAAACCTTTTTTAATGTTTTTGCAAGCAGACTATGAATAAATAATGAGTTATTAAGCTTTTAACTCTATCTTAATGCTTATCAACGCATCAGCGATTATATACTAAAGTGTGTTACGCAGGGAATCTACGCGTTGATTGGCCAGTCACATGTTGCATAGAATGTCAACATGTAGCCTGAAAACGACCAGCGCATCTGCCTGTGCTAGAACACAGGCAGGCTGGAGAGTGTCTCACTCTTCTTCTATATAGAGTGAGACGCTATTATGTACTCTTGACTACACCATTCTGCCGTCTTGTATTTTATAGCTAAAAGTGCCTACTAAAATTTATTCCATAAGGTGCCTATATTACAACTTACAACATAGTTTTGGAATTTTTGCAGATAAAATGTTAACGACATACATGCCTATTGAACGAAATCTGAAGGTTTTGCAGTCTGATTAGCAGACAGGTTTAGTACGTGTGCATCAAAAATTACAGTTTAGCTGTCCCAACAGGTTTACGATTGCCTCTGGCTAATGTACTTGAAAATTAAAACTTTTTGCTTACTGAATGTTTATGCCGAAAATTGGGCTCGTTGCAGTTACCTTTGGCCGTGTCGTCTCGTAAAGACGTAGGCATGAAAGTTCTCTATAGCAAGGTAATAAAAACTCTAGAGTAGACTGAAGCTCCTAAAGACCTGTATAAAGCTGTTTACAAAAACGTTCAAAGTTAACTCAACGACATAGGGGGACAAGGACAAGTTTCAGTCAGCTGCTGTGAACTGTAGGTAGACTTGAGGCGATTCGGCTAATTTCTAGCATGCCATGTAGTGTGGCAATGATCGTACAAAGAACTTACAACTGCACAGCTTACAGATCATACAACTTCATTCATACAAAGAGTAAGTATTTTGGAGGTAGGCCAGGAATTACTAAATGGTCGGGCTTGAAACTAATTGATCTAAACGGTCCCAGCAGAAACCAGTTGCCCCTAAAAGGGACAGGGTTCCTACCCAGAGTTAATCAAATTTGATGATATCTGGAAAATATTCGAACCGATATATACATATACCGAAACCTTTTGTTGATCATGCTGCTCACGTTTACACTTAACGTCCTAATGTAGGTAACACAGATATATAAATTAGTATGGTTTTTTATCAATCGAAAAGCTGTCAAAGCCGCCATCCCTAACTCCAGCGAAGTGTATTTTAGTTATTTTGGGGATGTCGCATGTAACGTTTGTAGTTACTATCTTTCTGTTTAAATTAACAAAACTTTACCGTAAAAAACATCTTCCGTTCGTACCGGTTGTTTATAATATGATGCAGTGTGCAATAATTTTACATCAGCTTCTTACTGTCGAACGTTAGTTCAACCCGTAAGATTGGAAAACAATCACGCGATCCAGCAAACTTGTGCGTTGTTTTACTGTTGGCGTAGGTGCTTCCATTTTTGCCGGCTGAACAATCATACCACTGTAGGTATGAAGCCAGCTGGCACGGCACTCCACCTTGATCTGAGCATTTCTGCGCAGAGGCGATAATTTGATAGTTTTAACATCACATTATATACATAGTGCTGATGAAACATTTCGGTGCCCAGTTGTTTCAGTGCTGTACTGTACTATCGTTATAATATGCATACAAGCCCACACAGTGGTATGCAAATTAGATATAAGACTGCAAGTTGATATCAGATTGAACAAGCTCTTCTGCTGAGTGAGTAATGGTTGCATTATGAGAATTTCGGCCGGATCGGTTGAGACAACTAGTCGAGAGTGGTGTGACTAATACAACTCTACCATTTCATGGAACATATATTCCAAAAGGTTCATCACTTTTAAGGGAAGTGACCGATTTTCTTGTTTCTTAGCTAGTTTTTGGTCTTGTTTACTTATTTTCTTAGTCTATAGCTATTATATGTGATGGCTTGTTTGTAATGAAGATCTCGGTTCTGTTGAGTCTAACAGTGTAACTGAAACAAGATTAGATTCATGTGTTGGTAAACAAAAGTGACAAACACGACATAAAAAGTTCAATATATACATCAATTTAATTTACGTTCAGAGAGTTTTAAATACGTTCTGACTGTACTGACTATGTAGCATTTTGAGAGGACTTTATTGGAGCCAGTTTAAACGCGTTCAAAATATCACATACTTAACAATAAGGGTGTTGTTTTGTTTTTTCTTTTTTAAGATTGAGGACCAAAATTATAGCTAATTATAGCTGGAAACAATTATAGAATTCAACCTATTTTGGTGATTTACTGATCTTGTCCATTCCACTATTTCGCCATGATGCAAACCACCCTAGAAGGCGCCGCAAAAGACAAAGTCAATGTTATCACAGATCCGAAAACCATCACCTTGGCTGTAGCCAAGCGGGAAGACAAACCTGAGAGCAGCAGCCCCAAAGCCAAGGCTAAGGTTGATATCGGTTTAGTCCTAAGACTTGAGGAGTGTGTAGGTGTACCACTGTGGATCAATATATGGTAAGCATCTACTCTGATTGATAAATGCTTGTAGTATGGAACATACACTGTGCGGTGTGCCACAGAAAACTATAAAACTTTTGCTTGAGTTCTGGGCCAATTAGGTAGACACTAGACAGTCAGCTAATTTATGCCGTATACTAGAATCGACGGATAGCTTTACAATATACATAGCAACGCTGGTAACGCTTGCTCCAATAGTCCCCAGCATGCATAAATAGGTAACATAATTTGGAGGAGTGAGGCTCCGGGAGATGAGGTGCGTCGTAACTTTTTCGCCTCATGTTTCTTCGTAAGTCACCGTCTTTTGCGTTGTGAGCCACTGACGTGACAACTGCTGCTTGTTTTACCAATTACACAAAGAGACAGACATTGACTTTATTTATAATCACAATGTTTTTATTTTTGTGATAGGTAGGAACTACTGTTGTTTTGATACCATTTTGATACTTTTGATATTAATATGATACTTGGGTATTAATACTTTTGATACCAGTATCAATATTAAAATTGGTATCAAAAGTATCATATTTAAATTATGGTATCATATTTAAATTATTTGGTATCATATTTATATCATATTTAAATTTTTTCCGAGTATCAAATATCAAAAGTATCATATTTAAATTCAAGGTATTGTATTTATATCATATTTAAATTTTTTCCGAGTATCAAATATCAAAAGTATCATATTTAAATTCAAAGTATTGTATTTATATCATATTTAAATTTTTTCAAAGTATCAAAATTATATATTGTATTTAAATTCCAGTATCATATTTAATATCAAAATTTTGATTCCCACGCTTAAAGGCGGCACCTTTTGATATTTGTGCAGGCTAATAACGGCGGCACTCTTTGATCTCGCCTTTAGCTCCGCCTCCTTTTTTTGATTGGCTACTGCTCCGTTTCTGTATTTTTAGAGGGCATTGCTAGTCGAGCTGTACCATAAAAATAAAAAGGGGGCACCCTTGTGTAAAATTTCAGGCGGAAAAGTATAAGAAAATCAATGAATAGGCAGTAGGCTGGTAGTTTGTTTGGTTTTGTAGCATTTTGATACTTTTGATATAAATATGATACTTGGGTATTAATACTTTTGATACCGGTATCAATATTAAAATTGGTATCAAAAGTATCATATTTAAATTATGGTATTATATTTAAATTATTCAGTATCATATTTATATCATATTTAAATTTTTTCCGAGTATCAAATATCAAAAGTATCATATTTAAATTCAAAGTATTGTATTTATATCATATTTAAATTTTTTCCAAGTATCAAATATCAAAAGTATTTTATTTAAATTATTTGGTATCATATTTATATCATATTTAAATTTTTTTCAAGTATCAAATATCAAAAGTATCATATTTAAATTCAAAGTATTGTATTTATATCATATTTAAATTTTTTCCAAGTATCAAATATCAAAAGTATTTTATTTAAATTCCAAGTATCAAATTTATATCATATTTAAATTATTTTGCGGTATCAAAACAACAGTAGTAGGAACAACAAAGACGACAAAAGATGACTCAACTGTGAATCAACTTGGCTCACGGGCTCAACTGCAAATCAGCTTGGCTCAGGGACTCAACTGGAAACAACTTGATTCAGGGACACAACTGCAAATCAACTGGCTCAAGGACTCAACTGGCTCAAGGACTCAACTGCAAATCAACTGGCTCAAGGACTCAACTTGCTCAAGGACTCAACTGCAAATCAACTGGCTAAAGGACTCAACTGGCTTAAGGACTCAACTGCAAATCAACTGGCTCAAGGACTCAACTGGCTCAAGGACTCAACTGCAAATCAACTGGCTCAAGGACTCAACTGCAAATCAACTGGCTCAAGGACTCAACTGCAAATCAACTGGCTCAAGGACTCAACTGGCTTAAGGACTCAACTGCAAATCAACTGGCTCATGGACTCAACTGGCTCAAGGACTCAACTGCAAATCAACTGGCTCAAGGACTCAACTGCAAATCAACTGGCTTAAGGACTCAACTGCAAATCAACTGGCTCAAGGACTCAACTGGCTCAAGGACTCAACTGCAAATCAACTGGCTCAAGGACTCAACCGCAAATCAACTGGCTCAAGGACTCAACTGCAAATCAACTGGCTCAAGTACTCAACTGGCTCAAGGACTCAACTGCAACTCAACTGGCTCAAGGACTCAACTGGCTTAAGGACTCAACTGCAAATCAACTGGCTCATGGACTCAACTGGCTCAAGGACTCAACTGCAAATCAACTGGCTCAAGGACTCAACTGGCTCAAGACTCAACTGCAAATCAACTTGGCTCATGGACTCAACTGCAACTGAACTTGGCTCAAGGACTCAACTGCAAATCAACTTGGCTCATGGAATCAACTGCAACTGAACTTGGTTCGGGGCTGTAAATCAACTTGGCTCAAAGACTCAACTGCAAATCCACTTGGCTCAGGGACTCAACTGCAAATCAATTTGGCCTAAGGACCCAACTGCAAATCAACTTGTCTCAAGGACTCAATTGCACATCAACTGGCTCGGGAACTCAACTGCAAATCAACTTGACTCATGAACTCAACAGCAACTCTACTTGGCTTAAGGACTCAACTGCAAATCAACTTGGCTCATGGACTCAACTGCAACTGAACTTGGCTCAAGGACTCAAGTGCAAATCAACTTGGCTCATGGACTCAACTGCAGCTGAACTTGGCTCAAGGACTCAACTGCAAATCAACTGGCGCAGGGACTCTCAACTACAGATCAACTTAGCTCAAGGATTCAACTGCAAATCCACTGTACTCAAGGACTCAACTGCAAATCAACTTGGCTCATGGACTCAACTGCAACTGAACTTGGCTCAAGGACTCAACTGCAAATCAACTGGCGCAGGCAGGGACTCTCAACTACAGATCAACTTAGCTCAAGGATTCAACTGCAAATCCACTGGACTCAAGGACTCAACTGCAAATCAACTTGGCTCATGGACTCAACTGCAGATGAACTTGGCTCAAGGACTTAACTGCAACTCAGCTGGCCGAAGGATTCAACTGCAAATCAACTGGTTCAGGGACTCTCAACTACGGATCATCTTAGCTCAAGGACTCAACTGCAAATTCACTGGACTCAAAGACTCAATTGCAAATCAACTTGGTTCAGGGCTGTAAATCAACTTGGCTCAAAGACTCAACTGCAAATCCACTTGGCTCAAAGACTCAACTGCAAATCCACTTGGCTCAAAGACTCAACTGCAAATCAACTTGGCTCAAAGACTCAACTGCAAATCTACTTGGCTCAGGAACTCCACTGTAAATCAACTTGGCTCAAGGACTGCAAATCAAGTTGGCTCAAGGACTCAACTGTAAATCAAATGGCTCACCTATACAGCACTGGACCTCATATCAGAACAGAAGCCGTGAAACTACTAAAACCCACTGCAATTACTAAAGCAGCAACAACTACTACCAAAATATAGAATATATAGACGGATCACTTTACATCACAGGTCCGAAACTGAAGCCCGAAGTCCACGTTAAAAAAATAAGTTCCCATAAGAGTGGAATGTAACTAAAGTGTAAGGTCCGTTTACCCACTTACTACAAAAAAAGTACTACTACTAAAGTACTTACTACTAAAACGGCTAAAGCAGCACTACGACCACCTATCTGCTATCAGCAACACACACAGCTCCGACTACAACAGCAACTACAACTACAACAACTGTGGCTACAACACCAGCAATGCATGAGAGATCAGATACAACAACAAAACAACTATGGCTACCAGCACAGCACCAGCAACACACACAGATCCATCTACAACAGCAACTACAGCTACAACAACAACTGTGACTACAACACCAGCAACGCATGAAAGATCAACTACAACAACAACTATTACGACTGCTGCTGCCAAAGCTGCTGCCACGGCTACTACCAATACAACACAAACTGCTATAACGACTACGGCTGCTACCACTTCCAATTCTACATCTGTTACAACTACATCCGCTACTACTGCTCCATTCTGCTTCACAACCAGATAAAATAGTTTATTAAAATATTAAACTGGGACACTCACGACTGTACCCCGCTTGCGGGGTTTCCCTGCTTGCGGGATCGGAAGTCAGGTCTCAAAACTCGCCCTAAATTTATTTCTAAATCCTCTGAGAATCATGGTAACTTCGATCTCCCCCCCCTTAAGTAGATTAGGAATGCTCTTGTATTGGAGTTACTACTCGTAGCCTGGTATAACTCCAACACAAGGAAGAGGTGAATCTGAGCTCCAACCAGTGCCCGACCACCTTATGGGCGTCACAAAAAAAAAAAAAAAAAAAAAAAAGAATTTCGGCCGGGCCGGCGGAGAAGTTCGGCCGGTTAAAAACACGACTGACACGACAGATTCAACCGTCCGAAAATTCCGGCCGGTCACAAACACTATTTTGAACATTATTATCGAAAATATATTTCAACGGCGAACATTTCAACAGATGCCTCGAGCTCTATTAAAATGGTCGCCGGTTCTAAAAGACCAAACCTCATCATCGAAAAAATTCTCGATGAACATTTTCGATGACAAACTTTCGATAACGAACATTTGCTATAATGTAGTCTTATGTACACGGGGGCTACAATGTGTGCAAATATGAAGCAAATCTGAGAACCTAAAGCCTGTTCACACTAGGTGGATTTTCAAGGGGATCCCCAGGAGGATCCCCTTGGGGACGCATGGGGACGCGTGGCGACGCAAGGGGATACCCAGGGGGATTCCCTGGGAATTCCCATGAGGAATTTAGCTTATCGCTCTCCGAGCGTTTTTTCAAGGGGATCCACATGCAGTGGTAAACCAAATAAAGTCACATGAGTCACATAATTTCACACGATGCTTGAATATTTAGTTATTAACGTAGGCCTTTATAAATGTTTTTAAACATATTATAGTAGACGTTACTGTTCTCATACACCGCGTAGATAAGACTTTGTACCATTTACTATATATGTTAAAATTCTGTAGAAAATAATAAATATAATTAATTAATTTGTATATAACGTAAATAATACTCTGCCACTTTGGCGGGTATTAAAAATCAATACACACACAACCATCACAACAATACTACGTACTGTGAAGCCGTTTAAAAAACAAACGCGCGAATCCCCGCGCGAATCTGCCTCGTGCGAACGGTTTCCCCCAAGGAGATCGCCATGGGGATCCCCGAGGGGATCCACATGTGTCCCTACGCGTTACCAACAAAATCCCCTTCGTTCCCCATGCGTCCCATGGGGGATCCTTTGGGGACTCCCACGTGCGGAAAGTCCCCTTGGAAATCCACCTCGTGTGAAACAGGCTTAAAATTTTTTCTTATACTGGTAGCCCTTAAGGTCACTTAATCCGGGGGTGAAAGAATGACATTTTTAAAGCATATTTTCAAACTGTATAATCGGATTAAAATTAACCGCTAATTCAGTAAAAATAGATAGAATATTAAACACAAAACAAATTGAAAGCTTACCAATAATTTTTGAAAATACAAAAGCGAAACAAATGTTAATAAAAATTGGGGCCCGCCTCGCAACAGCAACACACGTAGACAAAGTGTGCACTGTGGAGCATGGACCATTAAAATCTAAATCGATAATATTTACCTAATACGGATGTAGATTGTGCTGTGTGAAAAGTAATTTACCACCGGTTACTAAAACTCCCTGAGTTTTAGTAAGCGGGTGTACAATAACTAGTTTTAGTATAACAGGCTTACTAAAACTCTTAGGGTGGATTTCACAAAGTTGGTTTTACTAAACCATTGGTTTTACGTACGTTTTGCATGATTTGCACGTAATTTCATTACGAAATATCGAATGATTCGTTACGAATTTCGTAGATTTTCTTAAACCATTGGTTTAGCTCAGTTGAAATTTCAGCAGAACGAAGACCTGCTACGCTGCAGGTTTGAAATTTCAACTGAGCTAAACCAATGGTTCTGTTTATTTCAGAACTGAAATTCATTTCATTCATCACGAATAATGTCTCTAACATTAGGTCTTTTCGTTTGCTCTTGATGGTGGCCGAGCTGATTTGTATAATATGCAAATTAGGCAGGCCTTTGCGTATATATACATGTGCAAGGCCTGCGCCGTCACTTAGGTTAAGAGAAGTCAAAGCTGCAATGTTTTGGGAGGTTGCAGGGGTTGGTGGAGGGTGTTAGAGACATTATTCGTGATGAATGAAATGAATTTCTGAAATAAACAATTCAATTCATCACTCCTAATGTCTCTAACATTAGGTCGATTTTGACCACCATTGCAGCTTTGTTTATGACGGCTGTAAAATAACAGGAAAGGCATACTATTTTGCCACAGGACGCACGTCGAACGAGAGAAAACAAAACAAGGTTAACAGTAATATGTTTTCAAGGCAGAAAAAAACAGGTATATAGTAGATAACAAAAACACTTAAAACATTTGTATTTTGCACTCTAGCGCAAAAAAGACAGCGATTCTGTCCAGAACGTTGACTGGCAAGTATTTGTGAGCAGCACCGGATCAGAATTCAACACTTGTAGGCGTTGACGGGTGGCGTTCTTGAAGCAACGCCGACTGAAAATTCTTCTGTGGTTCCGGCCGATAGTAATGTCTGTAAAAAACAGAGTCATTAGACCATTGTGCAGAGCGTATGATGTCTGACAAAGAAACACCATTACGGAAAGCGTATGTAGAGGCCGCTGCTCGAACTGTGTGGGCTGTCGGTTTTGTACATCTGCTATCTGAAGTAGTAATTTTTGATAAGCAGGTACAAACCCATTTGGCTATCGTGGCTTGAGAGGCGCCCTTTAAAGGGCTGCGAGTTGTCAACCACAGGGCTTGGTTATGTCCTCGATGCCCTTGGGTAGCATTGATATAGTGCAGAATATGAGTGTAGGGGTCTACTCTGATGTCGTTTTCAAACTTGAAAATAGTTGACACGTCTTTTAGGTTCCCTGGTCTAGAACCTTTTTGTAGACAAGAATGGATAAACACTAATTTATCTGGAAAAATTTGTAAGAATTTTCCAACTGCCAAGGAGTGCACGGATTGGCTACGACCTGCTAATGCAAGCATTGTGAGACATGCGGTTTTTTGCGATAACTGTAAAATAGACAGGTTTGATAACGGAAATAACTCGTGCAAGAGCGCTAATAGATCGTGCACATTCCATGGGGGATATAATTTCGGTTGAGTTGGCCGGCCATGAAAACAGGCTCTTGCAAATGATTTTACAAGTTTATGCTGCCCCAGTGGCAGACCGTCGAAATTGGGTAAATGATAGGAAAGTGCTGAAATGTTTACCATTATGGTATTGTATTGTCTTCCTTGATTGTAGCAGTCAAACAAAAAGTCTAGAACGCACCTTAGAGGTGGATAGTTGGGATCAATGCCAATCGCTGTGGCCCAGCCATGCCATAAACACCAAACTCCTTGGTATCGACGTCTAGTTGAATCACGGTGTTCTTGTTGCATGAAGTCGATAAGCGACTCCGATACTCCATAATCCGCCAGTTTTCGCCGGATACCACTGTAGCCGCCAGTTTCCATGGTGCGTGCACTCGCTCCCAGGTGTCGGCTTTTTCTGGAACAAGCACATGGTTTTTTACATTGAAAACGACTATACTGTCGACTATATGCTGAATAAGTGTAGAAAACCAGGCCTGTGAAGGCCAGATTGGGAAGACAAAGAGTTATCTGGGATTTTTTGAATCTAGTAACTTTTCTAGCACATACGGTATCAGACTAACTGGAGGGAACGCGTAAGGAAATGAAAAGTCAGTCCAGTCTAACTGTAGTGCATCAGAACCTATTGCATTATTATCGAAACCCCATGAGCAGTACACAGGCACAATTGCGTCAGTGGGATACCCCAAGAACGTAAAATTGAAATAGGGACCTTCATGATTTTTGTAAAAATTCGTGGACTGGATGAGAGTCCGAACGGAAGTGCAGTAAAGCAGTAGCAGTTTTGGTTCAGTGTAAATCCCAAATATGGTTGATGGCGCTTGTGAATTGGAATGTGAAAATACGCGTCTTTTAGGTCTATACTCGTAAGATAATAACCACTACGGAGTAACTTTTTGCCTGCTTGCGGAGTTTCCATTTTGAATTTTCTATATTTCACAAATTTGTTCAAACTCGTAAGGTTTATAACCGGGCGCAAATCACCGGTTTTTTTGGGTACCAGAAAAATATTTGAAATAAATTTGACGTTGTTTCTGGAAATTTTGCGAATAACACCTTTACCCAGTAGGGTGTCAATTTCTTTCTGCAACAATGTCAACTCTGTGGGTTTGAACATCTTTGTGAAAAATGTGTTTGATTTGGCCTGATTTGGTAGATGGGTTAACTCGATCAAATAGCCCGAAGCTATGTTTCTAATAAGATGATTCGTATTCAGAGCGGCCCATCTGTGCCTAAAATTTTCAAGTCGGTCCGCAGGTAGAAATTCACCCACTTTGCAAATATTATCTTGACTTGTTTCACCTTGTGTAGTCGACAAAGACGGGTCTAAATAGCCTTTTAATTGTGATAACGGAATGATGGGTAAGCTTACCGCGCCAGGTTGTTTTGGTTTAGTTCCGCTTCCCGGATTTCTTGGGGGGTTTGCGGAATGGACGAACCGTCTTGTTTCCGGTATCGTGCTTTCGCCACTGCCCACTGCGCTGCCAGCGATCTTCGCCATTTTGCGCGCCGTATCTCTTTGATGGCCCTGCCGCCGGTATCTAGAATGAAAAGATACAGTTTTAGTGCGACTGTAAGATGCGCTAAGCTTTGTGCTATGAAAACCGCCATTTAGACTTAGAGAACCATTACTGCAAGCGCCACTGACACTATTACTTTGTCGCTCGTAAGTGCAAACATTGAGACAGCTATAGACACGTACTTGTTCAAACTTGCGTTTTCGGGAAGTATAATGTTTCCCCTTCTCCTTCTGCCGGCGGTCTTTCTCTGATTTGACCGTCTCCTTGAAGTCACTGCCCAGCAAATAAGGAGAGCTTTTTGGGTCAAACAGTTCGTTAATATCCGGTCTAATGGTGTGATAAATAGCGCCAAGGCTGTTGAAAGCACGGCGGTAACCAATTGTATTAAATAGACCGCCTAAAATGGCCATAGACTGGTCTAACAATTGTAAGAATACCGTCGTTGGCAGCTTAACCTCTGCGAGGTTCGGCGGTATAGGCTCTTTGGCGGCCTTGAGCTCCCAAATTCGAGTAGCTTTTTCTGCCACTTTGCCAAATATAGCAGAAATCGGAATAGCCGCCTGACCGACTAGCTGTTGCCACCGTTTTAGCCGATTTTCCGTTTCTAGCCGTATGCCGGACGTCCCATCGGAGAGCAGTCGAATGTGCCCCGAACTCAGAACAGGGGCTGAAAACGCCGACGCTTGTTCCGGAGGCAGGATAGTAGCCTCGAGAACAGGATCCCCTTTAACAAGTGGAACCTCTCTCGCAGCGTCCCACCGTTGCAAGCCCAGAGGAGGAACCAAAAGGTTCGGCGATGAGCTTTTTCCCATGTTTAGGCAAACGGCCTCCAACGGGAATACGTGGCAAACGTGGCAGGTCGGGGTAATTTGGAATTGTAAAATCTTGCAGTGATCCTGAGGCAGCCGGAGCAGGGTTGCTTTCAGCAATTGCCTCCGCTGACTACTGTGGTTCGCCGTCCGATAGGCTGGGTGACCGTTGGCCGGGTGAAAGATGAGGTGACAGCTGTCGGGACCTGTCTTCATATCTAGAACACGATCTGGAACCCGTTGAGCCGGAGTCGGCTGACGAGCTGGAATCGCTCGAAGAAGCTGACGGGGTTGTCCGTCGTCGGGAGCGTTCTCGCCCCATAACGCTAAAAAAAGGTGAGAGCGGGCCTGCAGTTTCTTTAAACATTAGGTGGTACATAGGGTGACATGTACGGGCCATGCAGTTGAGGTGTGCAATCTGCGCCTGTAGTTATATTTCTAATCTCATGCGTAGATTGTACACATGCCTCAAGTGCATGGCAAGTACATGCGACCCAGAAACTGCAGGCCACGTAGAAGTGAGCGTCTGCAAGCGACGCATTCAGCCAGCGAGCAAACGAAAAAGTGACGGTGCAGGCCTTGCACATGTATATATACGCAAAGGCCTGCCTAATTTGCATATTATACAAATCAGCTCGGCCACCATCAAGAGCAAACGAAAAGACCTAATGTTAGAGACATTAGGAGTGATGAATTGAATAAGAAAATCTACGAAATTCGTAACGATCATTCGATATTTCTTAATGAAATTATGTGCTAATCATGCAAAACGTACGTAAAGCCAATGGTTTAGTAAAACCACCTTTGTGAAATCCACCCTTAGTTTTAGTAAGCGGGCATACCAAAACTAGTTATAGTATAACATGCATACTAACTAGTTTTGTGTACTCAAACTAGTTTTGGTATAAGCTCAAAATTAGTTTAGTTTTATTTATAGCATAGCGCTCGGAAATGAGTTTAGTATTGATACAGTTATAGTACAGCGGCTTGAATTTAGTTTAGTTTTAGTTATAGTTAT
>JASANF010010778.1:0-31736 GCA_030248245.1 Trissonchulus sp. WLG1_4
TATATATATATTGTCTTGTCTTATATATTATACGCTGGCAATTTTCAGATCTGTACCCATACATGGGCGCGTGGGGGGTTTGCGTCGGTGCTTGACCAGAATGTTTTGAAGGTAGCTCACGAAGCAAAACTGGCCGGAAATGTTGCTCCGCACCCCCCCCCTCCTAGAATTCGGATTCGGTAGCTGCCCACGTATGTCTGTACCTTGTGCCAAACTTACGTCCATGTCTGTACCTTGTGCCAGAATCGTGTGGGTTTTTAACACCAAACAATGGGTTGGGCTTTCCCCGCCTACTTTTTGGTGTTTAGAATTAGATTGAACTGTGCTGTGTTTTCAGAAGTCAACTTGGCATTAAGTTCGCATTAACCACCCTCATTTCAGCTGTATAATACATGTAATCACTGCATTAAATTACTTTGCATTACACTATGGCCAATTTACCTAATCCCTGTGTGGACACTGTGGTCCGCATTCAGGGCATGACCTGCCACTCGTGTGTGGTCAACATCAAAGATCAACTTTCCAAGCATCCGGGTATCGCAAGTGTCAAGGTTAGTTCTAGTATTTGAAATCATTAAAATCTATTACGAACTTTTTTACGTGCGCTATTTCTCGTGGGTATGGGTAGTTTTTAATGTTTTGCAAATTGCAATACAAGAAGTTGTATAGAATTGCAATACAAGAAGTTTTATAGAGTTGACACAGAGAGACATTCACATAGCCAACAATTAAGACAGACTGTTAATTACTATTAACATTGATAATTGCTCATAGATATCAGAAAGTCATCGCTAAAGTAGGTATTCGTGACTATTTAGTGAGAACTACAAACAAAATGGCAATGTTCCGTCATTTGTTTCCACATTCCACGACTTATATAGTTTATGTTGATGTGTCTATCTGTTTTTTAAAGAAAAAATAGTTTGTTTAGTTCATTACGGCTTCCAGAACGCACCATTCTTTTTTGTTTCAGGTCTCACTAACAGAAAAGAAGGGTCATATTAAGCATGATGCGGAGCTTGTTGAATCGTTCATGGTGGCCGAATTAATCGATGACATGGGTTTTGAAACGGAACTTATTGACTCTTATGCCACTGTTTTGATCACTATACGCGGCATGACCTGCCATTCGTGTGTGCAAAGCATTACGGGCAAATTGACTGAAATGCTGGGGATTCGAAATGTAGCCGTTTCGTTGGAAAAGAAACTAGGCACTATCATCTATGATATTAAGACGCTGACTGCCACTCAGATAGCTGACGCTATAGAAGAGATGGGATTTGAGGTTGGCCGACTATAAAAGCAGTCTACTAGTTTTTTTAATACAGTATATATACAAATCTTGAAATTACAGCTGCCTCCGTGCAGTGTCTTCTCTTGGCTATCTTCTTTTACTAAACGTCACCCTGTCATGCCGATGTAGAACCGAGAGGAGATAATTTACAACTAGTTTTATAGGTTTGTGCCGACGAAGTATATACCCGCTGTTTACTTACTTATGGATTGGCCTAAAACTTTTAGCAACAAGCTTACTGGATTTTCAAGAGCTTAGCCTTAACGCCGTGGTTTCATATCCAAAAAATAGGTGAAAAAGACATTGTTTTTAATAAGTGTGTACTTTAATTACACTTTCATGTTCTGTTTTAGACAGAAATCGTTCAGAATGCCTCAGGATCGTCCAGTAAAGATACAGCCTTGGTGGATGTCCAAGGCATGACTTGTAATTCGTGCGTGCAGACTATTGAAGGCGTGATGCGAGATAAGCCTGGTATTTTGACCATCAAAGTGTCCTTACAGGAGCACCGGGCCCGTGTCAAGTTTGACCCTGAACTCTGGAATCCCACTCAGGTCGCTGAAGCCATTGATGACCTCGGGTTTGAAGCAAAGGCCATTAGTTTGAGCGGTGAGTGTTCAGTGGCAAATATATGTATTATGGTGGTTGTTTGTAAATGCCCCTTTTGACGCCGCTATAGCGTGCACTAAGCTGAAATATTATGAAGAAGCACAAAACTGATGTCTGTTATTTTTGATTAAATTTTAGGAAAAATTCAGGAAATTAGGATTCAAGTCAATTGATAGGCAATTTTCTATAGTTTTTAATCTGACCAATGCTTGTAAGGTTTTGAGTATGGCTTATTCTTTTTTAAGAATGCAGCGACTCGATGAGCGGAACTGATTTCAGCAGTGACGAACCAAGCCCACAGTCAAAATCGAAGCTCAATGGCAAAGGCAAAGAAGAATCGTTTGTCGTTAAATTTAGCCAGCCCACGAAAGCAGTTTCCATCAAAATGCCAGATTCTAACTCTAACGGCATCAGAGCGATGTCTGATTTTCAGTCTAGTCGAGAAGAGGAACTGAGTGCGGAAAAGTGCACCATTGCAATTCAGGGCATGACTTGCGCTTCGTGTGTGGCCAACATTGAAAAGAATATTTCCAAGGTTTCTGGTGTGTATTTAATTCATTCGTATGGTTTTTTGCGCTGTTTTGTAGTTTGCAAAACTTTAAACGAGTTGTTTTAGAAATGAATTTTGATTAATTTTATTTTTTAGTTTAGGCTTATTACAGTGTGTCATCAATTGTGTATATTATAATCTGTGTTCTGAATAGACATGTTTGTCGTAAACGGGCTGTAAACAGAAGTGTTCAAATGCCAGTCAAAGCGAAAATTAGTACTGAACACTAATGGCTAACGTATTCAAAACATACGTGTTGCACACGCATAACTGTATATTTATAATTAAATTAGCTAGAAATAGTTAGTACATGAAAAAATTAATTTACAACAGTTGGTATTCAGGTGTCAAACGAATAGTGGTTGGTCTGATGGCGGGCAAGGCAGACGTGTATTACGACCCATATGTCATTATGCCTCACCAAGTAGCCAATCGGATCAAAGATTTGGGGTACGGCGCCTCCGTGTCTGAAACACAGACTGCTCAAGATGGTCGTCTGGAATTGTTGGTAGGTAAAGAAGGGTTTACGACTGTTTTGTACAGTTAATTTTGTACAGAATATCCCATAGGAGTCATTTTCAGAGACTACTGTTTAGGAAGTGCGTTTTTGGTGTTCGTCATTGAATTTTCATTCGAGAAAGTGGGCGAAAAGAATAAGTGTCTATTTTAATCAGAGTGACTGTACAGATCAGACAATATAATGTGATCAAGTCTCCAGACATTTAGGCTGGCTTTTGGTAAAATTCGCTCTTTTTTGCAAATTCAAAAGGAATAGAGTTAACAAATCATAAATTGGATCTGAAAACTGGATTGAGAACTAGATACACTAGCTTTGGAATATTTTTAATAATGTGTATGCAGATGTTTATTTAAAAGCCCATTATCATTCAATTCAGGTAAACTTTGCTAGTAGCCTAATAGGTTTCAGCTGCTGCTTATCAGTATCAGTACCCACTTGATTCTTCCTGTGACATCACTAGAGTAGTCGGGAAACTTTATTTATATATGTGCGTGTTCCGCTGCACCGTGACCGTGCACCGATAAGAATAGAAATTATGCGTCATGTAGCTGCTGTACGTACCTAGTCTCTTGTTGTGGTCTTTTCACGCAAAGAATAGACAGTAGTACAGCGTGTGCACAACAAACTAAACAATTTTCCCAAAAATGTGTGTATGGCACACAGAACCGAAACCGTATGCAACAAGCTCGTGAAATTGTTACGGTTGAAACTTAGATTTTGTTGCACATCTCCCCAGTCATAAACAGAAGTCACACGTCAACAAAAAATAGTATATTTTGAGACTTTATAATAACATAATGCATAGGATTTTATAGCTGCAGTTTTCTTTACTGCGAGAAAAACATCAAAACTGAATCCTTTCGGATAAATCATTACTCATTAAAGACTTTCCTGCAAGGTTGTCAGCGTCTGGGTGTTGGAGAAGGAAATAAACCAAATTACGTCGACTGACATGTGTCAGAAATTTCTTACCTAAACCACAAGAAGAGACCAGCACATACATGAAACGGGATCAACATTTTGGGGGGCGTCTCTGGCCAAATTTTGGGAACTCTCCCCCCTGATCGACCAAAAAACCAATAAATTTAGCAAAATTTTGTAAAATTTTCCCAAAAAAGTGCCATTTTTAGTAAATTTTGCCCAAATTTTTGGGACCCTCCTCCCCGGCACCTGGATTTTTGGGGGTTTCCCCACTCCCTCCCTCATACATGTGTGAACCAGCATGCAAATTATCGGACGACACAGGCGTAATAACCGTCTTTCTATCCCACCTTTTGCCTTGCTAGTCTCTAAAGATTTAGAAATTAGCATGTTTTGTGAAAGTTTGGCATATTTTTCTTATCTGCGGCTGCCTAGTCTGAGTGCTAGTTGCGTGGTGTCGATGTGAAATTTGGGCGAAAGCTCACACCCAAAGATTTCACTGTTTTATGTTTCTCTCGAGCCACATAATGAAAATTTGCCAAGTATTTGTTTCCATGTTTTAGATATCGGGTATGACGTGTACATCGTGTGTCCGAAAAATAGAAGCAAATGTGAAAAATAAGCCTGGAATCATCAGCGCAACAGTAACACTGCTTCCGAGTGGCAAGGGCGTGTTTCAGTATGATCCAACCATTACAGGACCAAGGCAGATTATTGGCATTATTGATGTGGGTAAAATTTTCTCAGTTTGACACAGCTTGAAAATTTCGTATTTTCGTAGATTTGGTATAGGTAAATAGTCCTAGTCGATGGACGTTGGACCTGGATTGTTGAATGCAACGTGACTGGGAGTTTGTGCTAATTTCCACTACACGTTTCATATGCGGTCCACTACATATTTCGTATGCGGTTGATAACATCGTCTCAAATGAAAAGATGGTATGGTAAATAAATAACAGATAGAGGTAAGGTATAATAGACATTATGTTAGAGTTAGAGTTTTCTTCAGTATTGTAATTCATTTATTTAGACATTTACCCATCTTTTTTCAGGGGCTCGGTTTTGGCTGTAGCCTAGCTACTCAAGAAGATCGCTCTGCGCAGCTGGAACATAAAGAAGAAATACGAAAGTATTGTTTTGATATTTAAATTATTAGTATAAGTGGTATTTTGGATTTTGTACGTGCGGATCTATTGATAATTGTAGCTATATTTTGGATTTTTTACGTGCGGATCTACTGATAATTGTAGCTGTATGGCTGTTCATACGGTATATAGTTTTATGAAGCGCTTGCTGGAAATAATACATCTTAGTTAATACGTCGTCGGCCATGACATAGCTCTGTAACGGTGTATATTATGTCTGTAACCTGACCGGTTGATTACAGATTCTTATGAAGTTTTGATTTTTAAAGCAGTGTTATTTATTGAGCCGTATAGATTTGTTTATAATTATTTTTCAGATGGCGTACGGCCTTCCTAGTGTCTTTGATCTTTGGCTTTCCAGTGCTGATTCTGATGATATACTTTCATTGGCTTAAGCATGAAAATCAAGTCATCATTTTCAGTGGTCTCTCTTTGGACAATCTGCTATTTTTTATTCTATGCACTCCAATTCAGGTACAAAAGTTTAAAATTTCGTTAATAGTTCGGTCTTTTTGCTGTTAGACTTTTTGTTTAGCACTTTTCTGCTTTATACAATAACACACGAGAAGAGTCAAAGCACAGCATAATGCTTTCGTGTGTATAATTCATGTCACATCACTGACACTCAGCAGTTTGTAAGCTGAGTGAGGAGTAGCTTTCAATGGACGAATATTAGTTAATGGGCTCTTACGCCCTGTTCATACTAATTCTCCTTAGGAACAAGGACAATATTTCTGTCATCGATTGTGCGATTTTGACAGAATAGTTTGTTTAATTTTTGGCATTATGAACTGGCTAGACCTCAATTTTTTCGTCCAAAAATAGGCCAAAAATACGGCTTTTTTTAGCCATGTAATTTTCTGGAAACTACTTAAGGACTAACTGACGAGTACAATGATAATGACGACTATGAAGCGCGCTTTAAAGTGACTTCCAGTTGTTGTCCAATAAAACAAGAAAAAGTTGAGTAAATAAAGATGATATGCATGCTTTCATATTATAGTTTTTCTATTCCGTAGTCTTTTTTTTAGATATTTGGCGGTCGCTACTTTTACATCCAGTCCTGGAAGGCCATTCGCCACCGCACCACCAACATGGACGTGCTGATTATGCTGGCCACCACTATAGCCTACGTCTACTCGGTGCTGGTGCTGGTAGTGGCCATGGTGCTGCAGTGGCCCACCAGCCCAAAGACATTCTTCGATGTCACGCCAATGCTGCTGGTATTCGTGTCACTGGGCCGCTGGATGGAACACGTTGCCAAAGTATAGATTGATACAGTGCTAATGCTGATGATGATTAAGTGATAATGTGGAATTAGTAGATAATTTAATCATTGCTCAGACTGCTGCTAAAAATATGTTATATTATGTTTTCTCAAGTTTTCTGTAAATATGTGACATATTTTAATACTTAGTTTGTTGAGTCTTGCAGAACCATTGGTCAATCACTCTGTTCTAAGCTGTGTTGATTTGGTTAGAACATAATATACAGAAAAAACTAATCATGTAATTAAGTTAGTAATATTATGTAATTAAGTTAGTCAAAAAACTAATCAACTAATCTCCATTCTGATTAGAATTTATTTTAAATAGTTGAAAGATCAAACGTCCAAATGTATTTTGTTTCAGGGTAAAACTTCAGAAGCCTTAAGTAAATTGATGTCCTTGCAAGCGAAAGAAGCTGTGTTGGTAAATTTGGACGCACAAGGTCAAATTGTGAAGGAAGAAAATATTGCCATTGAACTTGTACAGAGAGGCGATTTATTAAAGGTATTTCAGTCAATCCGTAAAATAAGATAGTTGTGCTGTTATGCTGTGCTGAAGATAGCGTAGTTCTTGAAATAAAAATGGTTGCGATAAATTCAGTTGGTCTGTAGCCAGCTTTTGTGGCTCAGGGTCGATTCGTGCATTCAGCCGGCAAAATTACGAAATATATACGCCACAGCCGATACATGCTATTAGCTTAATATACACTATTAGCGGCTTCATTATTGCGCAGTTTTGCAGTCTGAACGGCTATACGGCTGTAAATATAAAGCGACCGTAACTGTGTAAAATGGTTTGCGGGTTTGCTAGTTATTTTTTAGCTGTTTTGGCATATCAAGGGTGATTAGCAGGGTTTATTTTTTCATTTTTTTCTTGGTGGCCAGCTGGCCACTAGACCCAATATTTTAGTGGCCAATGCAAAAATTTAGTGGCCAATTTAAAAGATGCGTTCACAGTTTACTGAGTTGAAAAACACTGAAAATTACCTAACCGAGAGGCCTTTCAGCTTCCAGAAGTAAGCAAATTTGGAAAGTTTACGAAGTTTTTTGACATTACAAACCACGAATTCACTAAAATGCCATTTTTGCAATGGCGAGACAGCTACAACGATACACTACATAGTGTATATATTAAGCAAATAAACTGCCAATAATGCACTCATGTACACATACTACACATACTGTCATGAGAGACAAACCCACAGAGTCGCAGGGGTCTAGGGGCGGCAGCCCCCGGAAAAAAATTGCATAAAATCTTTGGTTGATTGGTCGAATTTGGTTAATTGGAGACGTATCAGAAATTTTGTTCAGCAGACAGGAAAGGTAAATCGAAAGGGGGAACGTCACATCACAGTGTATTACGCAGGTAAATGCAGCATAATGTACACTCATGTACTTGTACTTATGTTTTCCGTTTTTACGCCTTTACGCGTGCTTCATTGCGTGTAAATTTGAGAAAATAGCAGAACCTAAAATTCACTTATTCAGGTAACCCCACTCCCCACCACAAGTCAATAACAAGGATCAACAAATATTTACAACAAAAAATTTATATCGCTATCAACGAAACCGAAATAACTACCGCGATACAGCACACTCAGATGACAGTGCGTATAAGCATTAAACCTGAAAAGTGAAGATTGTGCAGTATACATTGTTATTGAGAACCTGCATGGGGGTCTGGGGGCGAGAGCCCCCAGAAGCCGGGCGATTTTTTTTATTTCGAAAAACTTTCTTCATGTTAAACTTCACTTTTTGGTGGCCAGATTGGCCACCAGCCCAAAATTTTTAGTGGCCAATCCATAATTTTAGTGGCCATGGCCACCAGTTTGGCCCAAAAAAAACGCTGGATTAGTATTGCTCAAAATCTTAGTTGCAAAATATTTTGTTGTGTTTTTTTACATTTTTAAAGGTTTTGCCCGGTGCGAAAATGCCGGTGGACGGGAAAGTCATTCAAGGCGGGTCCATGGCTGATGAATCCCTCATCACTGGTGAAGCACTTCCTGTTGCTAAACGTCCCGGTCAGTGTACTCGATTTATTTATTTAACAGTTAGTTATTTAGTATTTATTTTGCATGAAAATTTATTTAAACTTCCTTTTTTTGTACTATGCTTTTCAAGTTACAACCAAGTTGAGTTTCAGACTCAGCTTGAACGTTCTGAAAACTTTCAGAAAACGGTTGATTTCACAAAGGTGGTTGTACTAAACCATGGTTTTATGTACGTTTTTATATTATGATTTGCAAATAATTGTATTACGAAATATAGTCTGATTCGTTACGAATTTTGTAGATTTTCTTAAACCATGTTTTTAGCTCAGCTGAAATTTAAGCAAAACAGAGGCTAGCTGTGCTGCAAATTTCAACTGCACTAAAACCATGGTTTAAGAAATGAAAAGAAAGAAAACCATGGTTTAAGAAACCACTAAAACCTTGGTTAATCTACGAAATTCGTGACGAATCAGGCGATATTATCTGCATAATGAAATTATGTGCATATCATATTATCAAAACCATACATGTACAGGGGGCCGGGGTTGGGGGGGGGGGCCCCCAGAAATCTACATATTAGGGGGGGGGGGCCCCGACCCTTATCCCCAAAAACCAAAAAATTTCCATCTTTAACGCAAAAAATGGGAAAATTTCTCCGATATTCGATATTTTTTTTTGTTTTTTTTTTTTTTTTGTGAGCTTTTGAGGGCTACACCGGACGGCGGAGGGGATTGGGGGGGGGGGGGCAGGGGGGGGGGCCGCCCCGGACAGGCCGGGCGCGGGGCCTCACCCCGGAGCTCCGGCCCCCCCCCCCCCCCCCCCCCCCCCCCCCCCCTCTGCCCCCCATCAAAACAACTTACGTAATGTCATGGTTTAGTAAAACCACCTTTGTGGAATTCAGCCATAGTGTTGCTGTGAAACAATAATGTGTCAATAATCAATATACATATAAGTAACCAAACAGCCATAGTGTTACAGGTTCAACTGTGATTGGTGGATCCTTAAACCAAAACGGAGTTTTACTGATTGAAGCTACGCATGTGGGCGCCGAATCTACCCTGTCTCAGATTGTCAAACTGATCGAAGAAGCACAAACTTCAAAAGTAAGACAGGGCGTCCTGGAGGGTGGATATTAGCTAAATTAGCTTAGCTTGTATTGTAAAGACGCCAATGCTTGCTGTTACTAAGTAGCCCTCTTTTGGCCGTTGCACTTATTTTGCGTACAACATTTTCTTTGCCTATTTAAAATCGAATTATCGCTAAACGTCGAATTATCATTTCAAGGGTCCGAGTAATCCTAACATTCCTTTTCCTTGTGTGTTTTGTCATTAATTGTAGCTTGTATTGTAAAGACGCCAATGTTTGCTGTTACTAAGTAGCCCTCTTTTGGCCGTTGCACTTATTTTGCGTACAACATTTTCTTTGCCTATTTAAAATCGAATTATCGCTAAACGTCAAATTATCATTTCAAGGGTCCGAGTAATCCTAACATTCCTTTTCCTTGTGTGTTTTGTCATTAATTGTTTTCGACAGTTTTCAGGCACCAATACAGCAAATGGCAGACAAAATCGCAGGCGTATTTGTGCCAGGAGTAATGGGTGTTTCTTTGCTGACCCTGTTCACGTGGGTCATTGTGGGTTTTGCCAATTTTGATGCCATATCTTCCATCGATGAAGGAGGGCACGGCTCGCATTCATCTTTTATGGTTAGTTGTATGCTGATGGTAGGAGATTTTGAGTGTTTGTTTATCTACTTTAACTTGCTTGTTCCGCTTCTACTGTGACTAGGTATGTGGCTCGGTTAAGGCTTAGGAAAATTGTGTCCTGCAATTATCTGTATTGATCGGGTCAAATACGGGAAGATCTCTCAATTGTCAATTTCCCAGCCGGTATAATTTCTGTGAAAAGATATGGAGCGGAATTAACGAGTTGGTAGCCACAATTATGACAGCGCACACATTCGCTCTTAACCAAGCGATTGCTTGTCATTTCTGTTTGGTTGATGCCTGTGTTTGATAAAGTTCAAAACCAAGCATTTGGTTCACTTTGTCCAATCGCAATATCAAAGGAATTAAAAAAATAATTTTAAAACGGCCCTAATAGATTATGTTAGTCTTGACAGAACCTGTGAAGAATTGTTTTCCTGCTTTTAACCTTTTAGTGGTATCTAATTTGCTGCTTTTGTTTGTTTTTAGAGTACCCGTCCGGTGCCTGATTCCACGGATTCAACGGTCAACGGTTCTAGTCACTCCTCGGCCTATAGTTTCTCCGACTCAGACGGAATGGATCAAACCGAGCGCGCCGAGATGATCTTCAAGTTTGCCTTCGAAGCAGCCATTACAGTGCTGGCCATAGCGTGTCCCTGTTCGCTGGGCCTGGCCACCCCCACTGCCGTGATGGTGGGCACTGGTGTGGGCGCCACCAATGGGATACTGATCAAGGGGGGCGAACCACTGGAGATGGCTCATAAGGTGATAGAAAACGTTTGCAGCTACTTAAATGCCAGTTAACTTACCACCTGAGTGCTAATAAAAGAAGGGGGAAGTCTACAGTTTTTGCTGCCATCTTTTGATTATAAATTGCTAAATGTTTTGTCCACTAATGTTTTAATGCTACACCCGAAATCGAATCTGTTGCCCAACAATGTGTAGGTGAAAGGTATAAAACATTGCATAATCTATTGTATGCAGGGTTTTTTTTCAAAATCGACAATGGGTCCACGTTGGATGGGTTTAATTTTCGCTGGGTCCAGTTAAGCACTGTCTGGGTCAAGACTATGTATGTCGTAAGCCGGCATTTGGCCATGACGAAGAGGAAGACAACTTGCAACACCTATTCATTGACTGTCCGGCACACACATCCTTCCGACTTAGGCACCTGGGGGTCATTCCTTTCGAGCACCTAGCGGTGGTGGACTTTCTGCGGGAATGGGTGTCTGTAGCCATCCTGGCCTTATTGAGCGAGCCCCCCGGGAAGCAACAACAGGGTAAGCCCAAAGTTTGGGGGTCTGGGCTGGGTGCTGTAGCCCCCAGAATGAAGTTGGAAAGTTTTTTATTTTAAATCAAATTTGGTCAGTTGGAGACGTATCGAAAATTATTTTCGGCCGGGCAATATGTTGCAGTGATTCAAGTTGTTAGATGTCTAATTCTGTGCGTGGGTCTAGCTTGGGTCCGGTTAATTTTTGCTGGGTCCAGTTAAGAGAGTCTTGAGTCTGGATCCACTTGTGAACCCAAAAAAACCCTGATTGTAAGGCACAAAATATTACTCCCTTTGATCTGCTCAGTTTGCATACTAACATTTTATGATGTTGTGCTGGATATTTAGGCAAATTTTTGTGGGAGAGGGGCTCCGACCAAAATAGGGGGTGCACCGAAGTCACGATGGCACTATTTCTCGGCAAAAAATGTTTTTTTTCTTTGCTTCACTTATACTAAATTTAACTAAAACAGGCCTAAACACTACACCACAGAGACATCGCTGCAACTAAAAAAACAAGGTCACTAAAATGTTTCGAAAAAAATTTGGGGCTAAGGGGAGGTTACCCATCTGAAACGGGGGACACCGGTCCAATTGGGGAAGGGGCACTCCCCCTTACTAAACGGGGTATGTGCTAGCTTTAATCATATTAGCATAGTGAGTCCAGTGCCAGTCACTATTTTTATTCCTAATTAATCGTTAGTAAATTAGTATATACTGTATATGATATTGTTTTGTAGGTGCGCACCATAGTGTTCGACAAGACGGGCACCATAACGCACGGCAAGCCTGAGATGACCCGCATTTGCATGCTGGTACCGCAACAAGTGCTTAGTGTGGCCCGTATGCTGGCTGTGCTGGGCACTGCCGAAGCCAATTCCGAGCATCCCATTGGTGTTTGCATAACCAACTATGTTAAAGAGGTGTGTCCTTTGGTTAGAAAGTTAACGACCTAAATGGCGTTTGCGTATCAGATTATATAGCTTATAGCTCGTTTACATGGTTCTATAAGTATCCATAGCTAATCATCAAAGATCTGTGAAAGTTACACAACACACGGCATTTAGTGATTCAGAAGGCGTGAAATAGAATTGAATAAAACATCACAATGTTGATTGATGTTTATTGTCATACATATTATACGTGTTTATATATAAGCCAATTCCGAGCATCCCATTGGTGTTTGCATAACCAACTATGTTAAAGAGGTGTGTCCTTTGGTTAGAAAGTTAACGACCTAAATGACGTTTGCGTATCAGATTATATAGCTTATAGCTCGTTTACATGGTTCTATAAGTATCCATAGCTAATCATCAATGATCTGTGAAAGTTACACAACACACGGCATTTAGTGATTCAGAAGGCGTGAAATAGAATTGAATAAAACATCACAATGTGGAGTGATGTTTATTGTCATACATATTATACGTGTTCATATATTATTAGTCTGCGTTTAAGTTAAACGCATGTTAATGACCTGCCAGCCAATAGTTTTTCAGTCTCACTATTTACTAGGAAACACCCTGCTTAGCTAGCTTAATATTAAAATTCATTACATCTCACATCATCTTGATTATTTTCAGTTTCTGAATACTACCCGTTTTGGTCAGTGTACGGAATTCAAGGCTTCACCTGGATCGGGCATCAAATGTCGTGTCTCGGACATTGAGCCAATGTTCACAGACTACTTTGACGACGGTTGGCAGCAGCGAATGAATCGCCCCGGAGCCTCTTTTATGATTGGTCAGGTCGAAGTCAAAAGGGCTACTGTCAGGTCCCGGACCCCCAGTGTGCCGCCATTGATTGAAGGTGAGCGAGGGGAAGATACATCATGCCGAGAGTACGTCTTACTCTGTATAAGAAGAGTGTGCGTCGGAACATGCGCTAGTCATTTTCGGCGTAACTTTTCAAGTTGTGTTAAACAGATGCGGCCAAACGGTAGATGTCGCGTGTAAGCGTACACATAACATGTCTAGTGTAAGCGTACACAGAACACAGGAATTTTACCAACCCCCACGGCCCCACCCCTACTCTCTATTTGCGCTATTGTGTCCAGCTAAAAATAACCTCCACCCCCCTCCGCTTTGCGCTATACAGCTACCCCTTATATACCCCCTCCCCCGCCCTCTTTGCATGGCGCATGCAAGGTGCTATTTTTTCCTGTGACGCTATTTTAACATAGTTTTTAACATAGATTTTTTTTTTTGATTGCGCTTATGGCACCTGATGGTGCTGTTTTGCTCTATTTAGGCGCTATTTTGTGCTATTCCCCATTGTATTGAAAATATTGTACTTTTTATTACGTACACCATACGATCTCTCAATAAACAAACAGAGATATAATGTGATTTTCAGATTTTGGTTTGTATTGTGGTCGACAATAGCGCAAATTATCAAAGCAAATCAACCACGGCGCAAGCGCTATTAAAAAAACAGCGCTTACAGCACCTAAGGGTGCTGTTTGCGCTTTTTATATAGGCACTATTTTGTGCTATTTACCATTGTATTGAAAATGTACTTTTATTACGTATACTGTCCCTCAAAAAAGATGAAGTATCCACTTTTTACAATCATTTAACGTCCAGAAATCATACATTTCTGTACGCTTTTGCCAAATACTACTAGAATTAACATGTCAAATGTCGAAACAATTAGTATTAGCTTCGTGTAAGTATTCATATATGTTGGAAGCCGGTAGGGCAAAAAAGTTTAACTTTAACTAAAATTAAAAAAGTTAGGGGTCATACTTTAACTACAAAAAAGTTAGAAGTCTTACTTTAACTGTAACTTTACTTAAATTAAAACACCCTTACTTTAACTTCAACATTAAAGTTATTTAAAAAAGTTAAATAAAAGTCATTGATTTTGGGCTTACTTTAACTTTAACTTAAATGACCGACTGAGCCTTACTTTAACTGTAACTTTAACTTAAATTGAAGCCTTGGCTTACTTTAACTTTAACTTTAATGGAAATGGTCCAACTTTTTTGCCCTAGAAGCCGGAAGCTACAACGTACATTGCGACAATGTTTCAAAAAATGATAAGCTATTGACCTTGATTCTTATACTTTAGAGAAAATGTCAACTATCCTACAAATTTTATCATTATCAATGGAGGTGTTTTCTTTAATGAGTTCTAAACATTCACCATAACCTTTACGATTAATCTATTTTAAAACAAAACTTTGAGCGTTAAAAATTGAGCTAATATAATTGAGCCATGGCTGTGACTGAAACCAAAATCTGAATAATAAATTGGCTAGCACAAGTAAAAACAGCTAATTGAAGTGAAAAAGGGATAAGAGAATTGTAGGTATAGCATAAAACATCTCTAGTGAAAAATAAGAAACGTTACAAATTGTGACGTTTCTTATTTTTCATTAGAGATGTTTTATGTTTAACTTACAATACTATTAGCACTACTTGGAGTGAGAGAAGTTGAGCAAATATAATTGAGCAAAAACTGCTAACAAAATCAAAATCTAAAATCAAATTAGTCTCAAGGCACGTACCAGTACAAATAACAAAAAGACAGGTAATTTAATTCAAAACGACATATCAATAAGTTCATTATCAGTGGATATAACATACCTGGAACAAAATAAGAAATGTTATAATACGAATAAATCTACTTCGAGCGTGATAAATTGAGCAAATATAAATGAACCACGGCTGTTTATAATACCAAAATCTAAAATATGCAAGGCACACGTACTATTAATAACAAACATTAAATTGAAAAAGGGACACATGTACAAGTTAAGTAGAACTGAATATAATATAACATGTCAAGTAAATCAAAAAATAAAAAATCACAATACAGATATAAATAAGTCTAATACGACACTCATGCTTTGTCTTTTCTAAATCATTTAATTTCAGAAATTTGTAAATGTCTTCCCCCAGGTTTTTTTTTCAATTTTTTGTCTCTTCAGGATAGGAATGGTGCAATTCTTTTTTCTTCGTTTCCACTTTGTTGTACCGGTATGGTTGCGGAATGTCAACGTGCATGAATGTATTGGTGCTACTATGTCTAATTCCTCTATTACAACTTGCGCTATGTACATTGCGCTATGTCAATGTAGCGGAATGTCAACTCCTGCTATGTCGAATTCAGCAAAGTGAACCTTGCCAATGTAAATGAATGAATGTTTCAATGAATGATGATGAAAGCTTAGTAGCAGTAAAATAGTGAAAGTAAAAATGGTGAAATACTAAATTAATAAATTAAGAAAAGATTAAAGTTTGAAGATAAGAATTCAGATAAAAAGGCACTAAAAAGTTTGAATACTTTGTGGCTTACAGTAGTGGTAAACTGCCGCTTCTAAGCCTGGAGCCTATCGTTAACGTGTGTTTTTTAGCTCCATTTTTAGCCATTTGGAGCAACCCCTCAAAAAGCATGCCGCTTCTAGGCCATTTTTTCGAACGCCAGGAACCTATCTTTAACGTGTGTTCTTGACTCCATGTTTTTGCAGTTTTGGAGCAACTTCTCCTAAAAAGTATATAGTTTCTACGCCACCATGTACTACTCCAGTAACCTATCTTCAACGTGTATTTTTTAGCTAAATATGGAGGTTATGTCAGTTCCTGATATGACCTTGTTTCCTGACACGGAGTCAGTCTGTCTCACATATCATGACTCACCTAGATGACTCATGCAGATGACTCACCCAGATGACTCACCCAGATGACTCATCCAGATGACTCACCCAGATGACTCATGCAGATGACTCACCCAGATGACTCACCCAGATGACTCATGCAGATGACTCATCCAGATGGCTCACCCAGCTGACTCATCTAGATGACTCACCCAGATGACTCATCCAGATGCATCCAGATGACTCACCCTGATGACTCGCCCAGCTGACTCATCTAGATGACTCACCCAGATGACTCATCCAGATGCATCCAGATGACTCACCCTGATGAGTCGCCCAGATGCATCCAGATGACTCACCCTGATAAGTTACCCAGATGCATCCAGATGACTCACCCTTAGTTACCCAGATGCATCCAGATGACTCACCCTTATAAGTCACCCAGATGCATCCAGGTGACTCACCCTGATAAGTCACCCAGATGCATCCAGATGACTCATCCAGATGAGTCACCCAGATGACTCACCTAGTCACTTCACAATGAGTCACCCTGATGAGTCATTCAAATGAATCATCCAGACGATTCACTTAAATGAATCATCATAATGACTCACCCAGATGAGTCACCTAGATGAGCCATCAAAAAGAACAAGATGAATCTCATAAAAAACGGAAATGGTTGAGTCATACAGATGATTCACCGTGCTGACTCATGAGTCATCTAGATGAGTCATTCAGATGAGTCACGCGGTTAAGTCACGCATATGATGAGTTATAGAAACTTTTATTTTTTATATTTTTCTATACAAAACCATGTTCACAATTAACGCAATCAGCAGACTAATAAATAGAAAGAATCCCATTAGAAAAAATTTCCAAACGTAATGATGAATCGGTAGAATACATGGAATAATGTGTTGCTGTATCTGACCAACTCCGTAATACACTGTAGTACAATACACCTAGATTGCAAAAAGAGGAAGTGCTTAAACAAAAGTAATTTCTCATTAAGGGTAGCAAAATAACGCTGTGAAATATTAAGCATAGTAATATTTGTAACAAAAACAGCTGCTCTATGTACAAAAAGACTTCGTAAAGTTACTTTGTTGATGTCAACATCATGATCATTAACAGTTTCAAAAAGAGTACGTATGCGAAATTCTGCATAGTTATGCCACATGACGAAAGGTAAATATAACAACACTCCTTCAAAAAAATAATAAATCCCCAGTAAGGATAAAAGTGTATATAACCAATTTCATTGTATTGCACTCGTTTCTCATCAACGCTAATTTTGGTTCCTTTGATAGAGTTGAATATTTTTTGACAATTCGTAGAATTTTCAATGTACACGCCATCTACTTGATAGAAGCAGTCGTTCAGAATATATCCAGTTTCCGCAGAATTAACATGCTCTTGTGGGATCTGGCATGCAATAGAATCTCCAAATGATTGTCCAGCCAGAATAAGTGTACTGATTATTATAATTATGGGTGCTGTAAAGCCATACAATACCCGATCAAACCAATCGCTTGCATCCGGTTTGAATTTGAAAAAGTTAGCTAGCCAGCTTACAAGAGAAAAACTAAACAACATCATGAAAGTTCACAGAATGAATTTTGCAGAAAGAAGCACTCCTTTTATAACAGCTGGAACCAATAAGATTGAAATACGTCATACGACGGTTAATCATGTGATGTCTATTGATTAGTTTAGGGTATAAAAGGGACTATTCAGCTTACTTTCTTCAGTTGCTATTATGGCCCACCTCTACAACGACTACTTGCAGCAGCAAATGCGAGAACCAAAGCCCTGAAGCCCGCTCTTAGATCATGCTGTTCGATTTTCTAATGAATTGAAATTGGAACATCTTTTGCCCTACTTGGTGGAATGGGGAGTTGTCATTAAACAAAAATATGAATCTTTAATGACGCGAACACCCTTTACTGCAAATTTTGAACTGATTTGTTATTTAGCAACCTTATCCACGGATGCTTTAACATGTTTCAAGAAGGCTCTAGAGTTAACTGGTCAGGTGGAACTGCGTCAACTTTTGGAACCTAATGAAACGATCGAAATGTGTTATACTTGGTTTAATAATAATAATTTAATAGTTAATACTTAATTTAATAGTAGCACCAAATACACAATGCAAAGCACACTGGAGCGCACGGGTGCAAAAAATTGAAAAACCAAGCACGCATTGCAGCACCTCAGTGTAAGTTAGGCGAGACGCAAAATAAAAAATAAAATAAAACTTACTTCAGGTAATAATTTACAGAATTAAAATATAGCAAAGAAGAATCGGAGCGGCCAAAAAGAGTGCAAATCTGAAACACAACATTAATTATTTAAAACAACAGACTCGATACTAAAAAAATTGAAAAACTACCTATCAGGCAAAATTATACTGAAAATGTTGTAAAAAAACCAGTACTTAATCAATTTATAAATTTCAAGTGAAAACATTGTTACAATAAAAAATAAAACTCAGTTCAAGTGGTAACTAACAAACTTAATTTAATAGTAGCAGCCAAATACACAATGCAAAGTACACTGGAGCGCACGGGTGCAAAAAATTGAAAAACCAAGCACGCATTGCAGCACCTCAGTGTAAGTTAGGCGAGACACAGCAAAAACAGCGGATGCTGAACAAAAAAATACCTACGTAAATCATCTACGTAGAAACGTACGTAAACATCAATGCAAAAGTTTGTTATTCGTAAGCTACGTAAACAATTGCATTTTATTAAAATGTAAAAAGACTTAATATTTATATATTACAAATATATAACACAAATACAAATACAAAATATTTATTTACATTACAATATAGTAACACAAAATTATATAACATTTGGCGAAAATGTAATTAATGTGGAAATATGTAAAATGTTAATTAAACAAAAGATAGCTGTATTGGATATTCACGGCTGGGGCTGACAACCTAAAAAAATTATTGAACAGCATAAACATAACCGCACTAGCCTTTGAAATGCTAGCTCCCTGTCCTGAAACAAGGTCATATCAGAAACTGACATAAACGTATGATAAACATAGGCTCCTGGCGTGATATTTCGTGGCTTAGAAGCGGTATATAGGCTTTTTTGGACAAGTAGCTCCATAAGGCCTAAATTTAGGTTAAAAAACACGTTAAAGATAGGTTACTGGCGTAGTCCAAGGTGGCGTAGAAATTATATCCTTTTTAGGAGAAGTTGCTCCAAAACTGCAAAAACATGGAGTCAAAAACACACGTTAAAGATAGGCTCCTGGCGTTCGAAAAAGTGGCTTAGAAGCGGCATGCTTTTTGAGGGGTTGCTCCAAATGGCTAAAAATGGAGCTAAAAAACACACGTTAAAGATAGGCTCCTGGCTTAGAAGCGGCAGTTTACCACTACTGCTTACACTAAGACTTGCATTAAGACTGCTTACACTAAACGATCAACGATTAGTAATCGTAATAATACGTGTCATGCCTTTTTGTTATACAGGCAAATCGGGCAAAATTAACACGTGTCAAAATTTCTTTTGTCTTCTAGACAGAAGTGTAATAAATTTTAATGTATATATAAAAAGAAAAACTCAACAGGCGGCACGAGTAATTATTAAAGGTTTTCATTCCGCCTTATAGACAAAAGCCACGTAGACATAGCGGCACGTTGACATTAAACTATGAAGGATAGCGAGAGTTGACATTCCAGCACGTAGGCATTCCGTTATTGACATTCCGCTATCGACATAGCGTAATTGACATTCCGCCCGTTGACATGGCGAGAGAAAATCGTTGTGCCAGTTTTCCTCTTACCTAAAAACACAACATATTTGCTACAACTGACTATTGTGTGAGGTACGAAGTGATTTCTACACTGAAAGAAACTATTTTTATTGAAATTGTATGCTTATCACTATTTTAACTTACACATTATCCCAGTTTTGCAATGAACATCAAGAATTCTAAACCTATTGTTTGTATTTAAAACAACACAGAACAGGCCGCAAAATAGAGGTAATAAGACACAACAAGAAATGAATTAAAACAATCAAGCAGGATGATTTGAATTAGTCTGTATAAGTCTGAATCAATTTTTCATCAAACCCAGAATCAGATTTCTAAGAAAGAAATGCAAGTGTTGGTGGAGGTGTCAGCAGAGGTGTGATTGTGATGTGATTGAAGCGGGTAACTGTGCCCGTATATCACGGAAAAATTCTTCTTGACTTTCAACTCTTAGTATCATTTTTCGACACAAAGGACTTATGTAAACATGAGATTCACCACTAGAAAATATGGTATAGTTTCGTATAATTTCTCATAGTCTAATACCAATAACTATTTTTTGGTCATTGTTTTTAGTTTTGATCAGTCGTTTTTCACTTTTGTAATGTGTACAAAGTCAAGTTAACATAAGAAATAGGGTTAATAACATCTTTAGCATACTGTATTCCTAGAATGTATTATAAATGTAAAACACAATTCTGTCCTGTTTTCGCATGGGATATATAATAAATTTAAAACAGTAACCAAGTTTGTTTTCACAAGAATATATCATAAACAAATGCAAAAACCTACTCGGTTGTCAGCTGTATCACCAGCCAGTGATCCAAACAATCACCTTGAAAAGCATTCACTGACAAGATGTGTATTCCTTTCTTCTGGCTCCAAAGCAGTATCATTGTCAGTTTCAGTGTTGTCATAGCTTTCATATGTAGTCGTGTTGTTTGACATTAGCTCTTGCTTCTGTGTATGTGTGATCCCAGTGCTTGTTTACTGTTCATTCCATTCTCACCCATCTCCTGATTCATTGTCATTTTCGATAAGGTCATAGTATGTGTTGGTTGCGATATTTTTCGTTTCTTCAGATGTCTAATTCCACTGTTTGTTGATGATTCGTTTTCATCTATATCTTCTTCCTTTTTCCTGCCGCCGCCTCAGCGGCGGCAGGTCTTTATATTGCTTTTTGGCATAAGCTGGTCACGAAACAGTTTGCATGATTTGCGTGTTTAAGTTTTTGTCTGTCGGGGGCTTATTTTTAAAAGTTGCTTACAGTTGGATAAAAACCGTAGTACAATTTTATTACTTTTAATTTTATTATTGTATAAGTTATGTATATATTGCTGTAAAGGCGATTTTCATGTTTAGTAATAAATGAGGTAAGATTCTGAAGTTTTAAATTTATGATGCCCCCTTGGCCATAATTTGAATGTGGTGTTGTGGTGTTGTCGTTTTTTTAACAAAACATTTTCAGTATCTAATCCAAAACATAAATTTCTGGCTTAAATTTCAGTCAAGGAAGGGGCGACATGACGTCTGGCCTAAAATCAACAATGAATTAAATAGTTTTGTGAAATAATTATTACTAATGAAATAAATTATTAACGAATGAATAAAGTAATACTAAAAAATCTAGTGATATATGTCAATGATTGCCAATGATACATGCATATCTACGTCGCAAAATTTCATTTTTGACATCATCTTGGAATGCAAAAACCCTTATAACTAAATGAATGTAGGTGTCCATGTGCAGCTCTGGACAGGGGAGAGCTTCGTCGAATTGAAATTTCGATACATTTTTGAAAATTGCAGTACTATAGTGCGAGTATCTCAGGGCTGATTGGGTAGGGTGCAGGAGCCGGGGGAGCTATCTTTAACGTGTAATTGGGTAGGGTGCAGGAGCCGGGGGAGCTATCTTTAACGTGTAATTGGGTAGGGTGCAGGAGCCGGTGTAATTGGGTAGGGTGCAGGAGCCGGGGGAGCTATCTTTAGCGTGTGGTTGGCTGGGCTAGCTGGCTGGCTGGCATGACAGCTGACGCTGTCAATTATTTTTTAAAAATTTGTAATATTTTTTCAATTATGTTTAGTTAATAATTTTACCACTAATATTTTTAAATTGTTTGCAAATTATAAATTTTATGCAAGTACAACTGAAAAATGAACAATTTTCTTGGAGTCAAAAATATGTTTAATTTTTATTTCAAATTTATTAATTAATAATTTATGTAATTAAATCTTATTTTTTATATCTAATTAAATCTTCATTATATTTTAAAACCTGGTAAATTTTTTCACGTAATGTGGTGAATTTTTCAAAAGACTAAAATATGTAATGCTAGCAGTGTGTGTGTGTAACAGCTGCCTGGCTGTCTTACGGTAGTTTTTCCTATGTTGACACCGCACATTTTACGGGCATGGACGATTTCTCAGCCGTTACTGAGTGGATTTAGGTGATCAATAGGTCATCTTGTAGATAATTTTGTGTACTACAAGTTGGTATAAAAAGCTAAGCTAAATTCTTACACTAAGGGCTGATATACCTGTTTTAGTACAAGCCCCTCAATTTTTAAGCCTTGTGTGCCTATGTTGACACCTCACATTTTACGGGCATGGACGATTTCTTAGCGGTTATAGGTTCGATCAAGACAATCAATACGTCATCTTATAGACAATTATGTGGACTACAAGATGATATACTCAGCAAAGCTAAATTCCTACGCTAAGGTTAGGTATGGCAGGCAACCCTATGCTAAATTTAGTTAGCAACCACAAAAGTGGAAAGGTGTCCGTCTGTGTAGTTGCTATTAGTAGATATGACAGGATCCTAGGTTGACAGAATGTGTGACGTCATTAATAATTGACAGAATCATGACTCATGGCGTCGGTTATAGCTGTCAGAATTGTAGGTAAATTGGCATTTTAGCGTCGGTAGCTGTCACGGATGATTAATTGACATTTTCTGCGTCATTACCTATCGTACTGTATAGGGGGGGTACTGTGCTTAAGTGAACTCAAGGTAGTATACTAAGGTAGTAGTAGCAATATATTTTGTTATTACCTAGCCCCCTCCTAAATTATTTATTACCTAGCCCCCTCCTTGGCAATTACCTAGCCAATACTTATTACCTAGCCAATACTTATTACCAGGCCCCTCCTTGGCAATTACCTAGCCAATACTTGGTCCCCCTCCTAAATAATTTATTACCTAGCCCCCTCCGTCAAGTATAGACAAGTGGGGCTCGATCTAAGAATAACTACAAAAAAAACACAGTAAATTTCAATAAACTTTATTATTTACGATAAACAATATAATTACGATAAACAATAATACGAAATAGTTACGACAAACAGTATTACAAAATAAATCTTAGTACGATAAACAATGACAATTATGCAATATTATGTAATAGTACGCAATGATAATAACAATTAACAATACAATGTGTCACCATTCTTGAAGATGCATGTGTAAAATTTTGATGTTTAGTTGATTTTCTCCAAAATCGGTCAACGCATCAGCGAGTTGACTCTTGTATATTGTTCGGCTTAACTTCACTACGCCATTCTTGTCGGTGATGTGTACATGTAGGAAATCTTGGGTTGGTACACTGGAGACGAAACGTAGCGACAGCAAATGATTCAACTGAGCCGATGTAAGTGGTGCTCCGTCTTCTGTGAAAACTTGATATTCCACATAACGGGCGTTGTCTGTTGAAATTACACCCTTTTCCACTTTGACATTGGGCATCTTTTTGTTCTTTTGAATGTGAAAAATGTTAATCTTTAGGACTTTTTTCTCGTAGTTGCCAAGCGTAAGTTCACCTTTCGTAGTAAACTTGTGATATAAAATATTGTTATAAATATCCTTGACGATTACCAGTAGCCAGTCTTTTGCCTTACAACCAGCCAGGTGAACATCTAGGACATCATTTACAGCATCTTGCGTTAATACTGGTCCTTCTCGGCTGCCAACAGTTAGGTGCAAGGTCTTCACCGAGCTGTCAGCAAAGGACTTGTCGACTGCAGTGGTTGTGAGCAACATGATGGTAATATAGCAAGTATAGCAAATTCTGTACTAGCAATGAGTGTCTGCCCGGGCTTTTATTGATTCCGACACTGACACGACTGACCTCCTCTTGATCCGTGTATTTTAAGTTTATCGGTGAAATCCTTAACTATAGTGTCATTCTGTGATGGTCGTTGTCGTAACTGACGTACAATATCTTCTAGTGAACATCCACGACATCGTTTATACAAGAAATAAACACAATATTCTCCACAAACATTAGTATTTAAGTTTTGTAGACAATAAGGATTATAGATCAAATTGCCTCCAATTTTTTGAATGTATGTTTTGAATATATCGTATGGTTCAATACCATAACTATCAAAATACTCAATATATTTGTCTATATAGAATGCTACCCAATGCTTGCCTGGCTTATTTGCCGGGTCTGTATTTGCAATAAAACAAGCTGGTCTAACAAATAGTTCAGGTAACTGATCTGAGGCAAAAACCCCCAGAAAATACTTTTTCATACACTTGTCTCTTCCTACAGCATTTTCCAACTCTAGAGTATCCATAACAGCTATTTATTCTGATGTTAAAGTATCCATAAGTTTGTTCTAATTGTTAGGCTGCATAGTCATAAAATGGTGTTCTGTTTGAGTCTAGTGCAATCAAGTTATCAAATTCACCATATATTATTAATTGAACACCGTGTATATATTGAGTAAGTGGAATACTAAACTGTATGGCTAGACTCACGTCACCTTCACGAATAAGCTGCATTGCCCCATTGTCTACATTATCAGCGGTAAGATCAAAGGCAAACATAGTATAACCTCTTTTAAATTCCTCATAAGTTATGTCTGTACCATGATTGCTATTGGACATATCATTAGCTTCATGCAAATATGTATATGGAAAACTATAGTTGTACTCATTCCAATGACATCTTAGTGGATATTTTGGAATATACTCATCACCGCACTTTGAGCTCCGTTGAAATGTTCGTCGTTGAAAATTTTTTCAACGACGAGCTTTTGTCTTTTAGAACATAAACAGCTTTTTAACTTCGAGTCTAAAACAATTTTTTTGTATAAAATAAAACATCGTATTGAAGTAATATATGTGTATTTCATACGCTATCGTGTTTGACTTATGTTAAGTTGTTGCCATGTGGGTTTGCCCGTGGTCCTTTTATTTGACGAAAGATCACGAAAAAGTCACGACACGAGTATATTCTGCATGAAATTAGCTGTTGATGATTTTTTTGTCGGCTGAATGGGCGTATAGCTATAAGTGTGAATCGACGTATTATATTAAATGTGTGGTACAATAAATTGTCAGAAACCTTGAGGAGCACAAATTTGCTATTCTTAGACTTGGTAGTTTAAGGGTCGATTCATACTTGAAATCGTATGTCCGTTCTGCATGGCAAGTTTACGAAAGTCATATATTACTAATGTCTGACAAAAAATAGTTACTTGAGAAAACCACATGTGATTTCGTTACAAAAAAATATATTTTGGCTATCAAGAGCAAATATGCGCAGTGCCGTGCCAATAAAATAAGTAAATGGCGCAGCCTTTTCTGTTTTACTTTAGTGGCATGATTATGTAATTTTGTCGGCTACGCGGACATATTATAGCTAAGTATATTCTACCTTAAGAATAATGTGTGTGTAATTTGCCCATTTTAATTTTTATGTATTTATTGTTATAGAATGCTTTTAGCTATTGCGGATAGTAGGGAATCATGGTTGCTATTGAGGTCGATTTACACTTCACATTGATTACATTACAAAATTTACGAAACAATCCATAATTTTACACTTAGTTTTTAATGGGTATTTTTTGCATTTTTGTCAAATTAACGAAAATGCAGCTGTAATTATGAGTGTCTTGCCGCACATACATCTGTAAGTATGAATCGTACCCAATTAAAATAAGAATGTGTAGTTTATATGTGCAATTGCATTTTTGTAAATATGAACGGAATAAGAATGTGCAGTTTATATGTGCAATTGCATTTTTTAAAATATGAACGGAATTACAAGTTTCAGCTCTCAAGGATTAGCTACCTTGTCTGATCAAAGCAGGAAAATAAAAGCATGTTATCTAATATCGTATTTTGAGCGAAGTGTTTTTAAACAGAAAAAGTCCATTATTACTTCATAGGATCGATTCAGTTTAGTGTACTATATACATTAGGCATGATATTGACATAAACAGACACTTGGGGTGGATTTCACTAAGGTGGTTTTACTAAACCATGGTTTTACGTATGGTTCGCACATAATTTTGTTGTGAAATATTGTCTCTCGTTACGAATTTAGTAGATTTTCTCAAACAGTGATCTTGGCACATTTGAAGTTTCAAACCTGCAGCCCAACAAGTCTGTGTTCTGTTTAAATTTCAGCAAAGCTAAGGCCACGGTTTAAGAAAATCGAAGAAATTCATAACTAGTCAGGCAATGTTTGGATTAAATTCTGTCAAATTATATGAAAACATACGTAAAACCATAATTTAGTAAAACAACCCTGTAAAATCAACGCTAAGTATTAACAGAACATGTTTTTATCGTTGTTGCTTTTCTTGTTTTTTTGGTTCTTGTTGATGGTTTAGTAAAAGTTTCCTTTCTCATGCTTTGCGTTTATGAAGCAATTTTAACTCAGTTTTTGCGTTTAATGCTTAATGAATAGACTTGTAATGATATGATACGAATAATTACTATTTTCATGGAAATTTATTTATTAATTAGCTCACATTAAAGCGAACCCATTTATGTGACTTTACAGTATATCTGCTTTTCGGTTGAATCGGTAATTTCGTTAACACTGAAGTCACAACTGCGAAAGTCCTCAATATTTTTTAAATTTGTGGTGTATATGGGTAATGAAACACTAACATTTCCACTAATTGTATTTGAGGACTATTGGAATTATTTCTACAAATAGAAGAGTAGTAAAATAATGGAAACCTATATTTGCTACCTTACAGCCTGGCAAGTTTAATAATTTTTGTACTTGTTTTGATGTCTTCTTAATTATATATTTTTGTGCTTCTAGTGCAGGGGTTTCTTTTAAAATACTTTTGGGCCCCAATATAAAATTTAGTATAGGCAGAAAAATACACAAAAGAGGGCAAATACACCTTTCCCCAGAGCAAATATGAATCTCCTCCACAAGGAGGGGACGCTGCATCCAAGATAAAAAAACCGGAGACAAAAACGGTGGGGGGGGGAGGTGAGGGGGAGGGGGGGCCCCCCGCCCCCCCCCCCCCCCCCCCCCCCGACAAAAAAAAAAAAAAATAGTAAGCGAGACAGAAGGCACCAAAAACAAAAAACAAAGGGCCCCCCCCCCCCCAAAAAAAAAAAAAAAAAAAAAAAAAAAAAAAAAAAAAAAACAAAAAAAATATGGAAAAAAAAAAAAAAAAAAAAAAAAAAAACAACCACAACAAAAAAAAAAAAAAAACCAACAAAATACGAAGATACAAAGCAAGAGAAAAGCAACTGGAAGCCGTACTGGCAAAAGTTATTAAGTAGACAGACAGTACACAGCAAAACCATAGGTAAAATGGCAGGTAGACGACGTGCTATTGCATTTCCTAGCTCAGCGCTTAGGCGTAAAGAGCGAAGACGTAAAGTTATTAAGAGAAAGCCGAAACCCCGTAAGCGACGCAAGCTCCAGAAGAAAAGGAGAAAGCGAAGATGAAGCCGTGCAGCATAGAAAGCCTGGATTACGACTCAACACCTAGCGTTCAGCAGGTAGTTGAGTCTACCCAAATTACCGAAATTCCTTGTTATACCACCCTTCCCAGAGATGACCTCACACCCCTAGATTTTAGAATAGATAAAACCGATACATACGTAGACATAGATAACATTCATTTATATATAAAATTACAAATTTTGAAAGCGGATGGTACAGAATTAGCTACCAATGAGCTATTTACTACGTGCAATCTCTTTAGTTATGCATTATTTTCAAACTGTGAGATTTACATTAGCGATCAGCGTATAAGTACGGACCAGGCAATTTACCCTTGGTTATGCTACCTTCGCTACTTACTTTTCCAACCAAAAGACGCATTCGTACTAAAAAGTATTCCGTGGTCAAAAGATCCGGCTGGCTATGCCAACATGTTCTATTTTCCACCCTCACAAGCAGGAGATCAACCAACGTTTATTAATGAGGCAATGAAAAAACGTTATGAAAATTTGAAAGAGTCAAAATTGGCAGAGTTTTACGTACCTTTGCTGACAGACACAACCAGACTAGGTAGACTTTTGCCCAATCAAACTGAAATTCTCATTAGACTACACAGAACACCACCAGAATTTGCACTTTTTGACAATATAGATAAACGAGCATATAAAATAAAAATTTACGATACAAAAATTTACGTACCTAGGATAAAATTAACTCCACACGCCCTAAACATGTATGATCGCATGCTTAACTCCAGGGGATTTCAGTACCCTGTATCACGTTACATGGGTCGTGTGAAGAGTGTAGCACAAGGAGATCAAAACTTGGATTGGGTTCCGTTCACGGGCACGCTACCCTCACGTATATTTATTGTAATGATATCTTCATCAGCATACAATTCAACTATATCCAGTAACCCATTCAAATTTTATCATTCACAACTGGCTAATCTTAGTGTATTTGTTAATGATCTATGCTTGCCCGTAGCATCAGGTCTAACGTTTGATGTGGACAGGACAGACGTGCAAAGAGTATACGTAAATGCACTTGCAGGGGTATTAAGAGACAACCCGTACCTAGATATTACCCTGGAAGAATTTTTGCATGACTATACGGTGTTTGCATTAGATTGCACAAAGGATCAAGGGTGTGGGTGTGAATACATAAACCCACCAACATCGGGTAACCTTAGAATTAGAATAGACTTTCAGAAACCTATAGCAGTACCCTCAACCATAATAGTTATTGGGGAGTTTAACGCAACTTTACACATTGATGCAGCACGTAACCCCAGTTGGATAGAATCACACTAATGGCCATCCTACAGGCACCATACACTATGATCATATCCGGTGCCACTGGGTCAGGTAAAACTGAGTTTGTTAAGAAACTTTTGCAAAATCAAGAAGCATTACACGGGCATACCCCCTTTGACAAAATCATCTACCTTTACTCAATGTTTCAAGAAGCATACAAACAAATGCTAGCTAGTGTACCAAATTTAGAAATGAAACAGGGGGTGCCCGATGAAAATTTACTAGACACGGTAGACGGAGGTAAAGTACTGATAGTTATAGACGATCTAATGATTGATTTAGAGAATGACAAAAATTTACCAAAATTATTCACAAAGTGTCGTCATGCAAATTGTTCGGTTATTCTAATTTTACAAAATCTATATCATGAAAGTAAATATATACGTACAATTACAAGAAATGCACATTATCTAATACTTTTTCCAAATCCCCGTGATGCACAAATGATTAGCAGACTAGGTAGTCAAATTTTTCCTGGAAAACCAAAATTTCTTTCATCAGCTTTTAGTCAAGCAACACAAAAAGCTTATGGATATCTATTCATTAACTTGAAACCAAATGCAGACCCCCGATTTAGAGTAATGGAAGGAATTTTGCCCGGGGAACAACAATACATTTACATAAGTCAATAAGCGATCGTAGGTATGTACACAATATAGCAAAATGTCTAACATAGTACGTAGAAACATACACTTGTTACAAGTGCTTGCGAAGGCTAACAGAAAACTTGCAATAGCGATACTAAGAGCTGCCCCAAAAGATTTAATTAGTGCAATTACTGAAATTTCCGTAAATATAGTGAAAGGTAATATTCCTTTCACAACTAGGGCTAAGCATCGCAGAGTACTTGAAGTTTTAAGTAGCAGACGAGCATCGCAAGCCAAGAAAATAAAGCTAATACAACGTGTCATACCGGTACTCCAATCAGTGTTGACTGCAGCCTTGCGTTACCTTGAGACTTTCATGTAATGGCCAAACGAATGGTGGTAATCCCAGAGGAGGCGTACAAAAAATTATTGCTGCAAAATAATCAAACATCAGATAATGATCAGCAGTTGGAATATGTAGTGGATGATAGACAGCAACAAGTTTTAACTAGCATTGCTGAATTGCTACCTAAGCAGTATAGAGGCAAAGCACGAGTACTACTGCATTACTTGGAGGGTGAAATTAAAACTGATCCTCAACAGAGGATAATTTATACTGGGGGCGAAAAGGGTTCACATTTACTTGATCTTGTGAAATACTTTGTATCACCAGATCACATAAATTTAGCCCGACCAATTGATGCCCCAAAATTTTTGGAACTTTTGCACAAGTTGGGTGTACCCAAAGCTGCCATTGGTCGCAAAACCATTAAGAGAAAACCAGCAACTGGATGGGTTCAACGATGGCCAACCAATCAGCGCAAACCATGGCTTACACCCCGCTTGTAGCAATAATGACTTGTTTTTGTATTATGTGTATTGTTGTTACCACTGTCATGACTGTACCAAAACCTTTTGTGTGTAAAACTTATCCAAATATTACAAAAACGTATAGAATAATCAATGAAGACATAAATTCCACACATTTACGATCAAAAATATGTCTACTAACCCCCACAGACATAAAAACTATTGGCAACCACATAAAGTATCTAATGGATGTATTCTACGATATATGTCACAATAAACCCCTTAGACCTTACCCCGCCCAGCTATGTCTAATGGTTGGAGATGAAAAACGTATATTCTTTATACCCACTTGTCTAAATGGGGCAACTATTGTTGAAAAACTTGGACTTTTTAATATTGAAAAAATACTTGACGGTGAACTTGTAACTATGCATATTAATTATCATTGGTAAATAATATACTATGTCTGTCATTGCCTGTGTTGATGACGTAATTATTGCGCAATCAATGCAAGTCATTGCCTGTAAGCCAGTCAACGCACACAACAGTAGTTGATACCTTTGATTGCGCAATAGTTGCCAGTCAACATTGCAAAAATTAATTTTCGCGCTCATTAAGCCAACAAGTTGTGTATAATAATAATTTATTTGAATGGTCAATATATTTTTGTTGCATATAAGCCAGTCATCACAGGCAATGACTAATTTTCGCGCTCATTGAGCCAACAAGTTATGTATAATAATATGTTTGTACGGTCAATATATTTTTGCATTGCCAATAAGCCAAGCAATCCAAAGGCTATATAAAGCCGAAATTTTCGAATTTTCGTCAGTTGCAAAAATGGATTGTCACCGAGTGGTCGTGCGTGAAGGGAAGCCGGATCTGTTCCTATTTCACTCTGGCTATTCCCCCCTCAGTAACTTTCATTCTGCCCCATTCATTTATAAGGGCATGCGTTACCTCAATTCTGAACAATTTTATCAGAGCGAAAAGGCCAAGTACTTTAATGACTGTGAGGCCTACAGCCGAATCATGGCAACGCACTCACCACGCAAGGCAAAACTCTTTGCCAAGGAGATTCGAAACTACAACAAGGAAGAATGGAAACGAGTGGCCGAGTCCATCATGAAGATTGGTATTCGCGCCAAATTTGAGCAGAATCAAACTGCCCGGGAGTGTCTGCTGGGGACCAAAGACGCCATCATCGCCGAAGCTTCCCAGTATGACACCCTATTTGGCATCGGTCGGGACATCAACGACAAACTGGCGGAAAATGAAGAAACTTGGCTTGGACTGAACATTATGGGCAACTTGCTAATGCAATTGCGTGAACAATTAGCCAATGGAGACCTGTAGACAATCATTTGCACCTATTGTATTCTCCTACTATATACTGTATGTGCCCTATTGTATGCACCTATTGTATTCTAATATTGTATGCACCTATAGTATTATCCTATTGTATGCTCCTATTGTATGCACCTATAGTATTATCCTATTGTATGCTCCTATTGTATGCGCCTATACTTTGCATAATTATTATATGCCTTGCTACTATACTATTGTGTGACTATATTAATAAATGAAAAAAAAAATCTACTTGTGTGTGTGTCCTTTGGCTTAGTATATATTGTATGCCTTGCTACTATACTTTGTATTGTGTGA
>JASANF010010780.1:0-23768 GCA_030248245.1 Trissonchulus sp. WLG1_4
CAAAATTTTCAAGACAGTTCCATTTCCAATTAATCTAAATTTCCGGTCGTGGGATTGTCTAATTAGCTCTCATTGCAAAAATGTCATCTTATCATCTATATACAAACTCATAAAACTTTTATAGCAATATGCTCATTATACATAAAAAGTTATACTTGACCATATTTCTATAAAAAATGATATTTTTAGCTTTCATCGAGGTTACGCAATCTTGAATCGCATCAGATCGGCGGATCGGATTGGATCTGGCCAATCCGGGCCTGGATCGGATCGGATCGAATCGCCATTCAAGCATCCGGATCGGATCGGCGTCAAAATTTTGGACCGATCCGATCCGATCCACATCACTAATATGTACTCTTGCGGCCAATTCCTAAAATGGATTAAACGAATTAGATTAAACTAAATATTAAATTGTTTTACCAATAACTGATGACAACGTTTGTGAATTATCCGAAATTTGCGATAGTAATTATTTGTAGCGCCTCCCGCTTGTGCACAAAATTTTGTTTAAACGATCTAGAAACGATAAGTTATTAAGCAAACAAATTTTAATCTAAACCGTTTAATCCATTTAGGAATTGATCCTTGGTTTTACGGTTCGTATCAATTTTTACTTAACCTACAGTCGTATGTCCGTTCGTGACCCTGTTGTTGATTTTGGCCTAAGTAGTTTGACTATTATACTAAACTCGTTTAATATGTTGTGTAGGCAACTTCTTTTAGTCCGGTCCCAATCATAGTTTAGGAATGAGTTCAGACTAAAATTATGCAGCTGACTTACTTTTAGGACTTCTTGTACTAGACTTTCATTTTCAAACGCAGGTCTAATGTTATTCCGTAAGTAAGACTTAAAATTAAGTCCGTATTTACACAGACTGTTAGTGTTTGTGACCGGCCGAAAAAAGCCGGCGCCGGCCGGCGGCAGGCCGGCCGGTCAAAATCGGCGGCGCCGGCCGGTTAAAGACACCGGCCAGCCAGCCAGATTCAACCGACTGACAAAATTAGGCCGGCATAACAATCCGGCAGGCTAAGTTTATGCCGAAGTGACACTCTGGACTGGTTTTATACAAAAATTCTGCCGTTCCGGCCGGCCGGCCGCCCGGTTTTCACGGGCCGGCACGCCGGCCGGTTTTCACGGGCCGGCCCGCCGGCCGGCCGGCTTTTACCGGCCGGCCGGCCGAAACTCTTCGCCGGCCCGGCCGGTCACAAACACTACAGACTGTGTCTCAGTTATACCTGAACCATTTTTGTGAATTTCGCGAATTTTTGTGGATCCCTTTGGTGAACTGTTGATTTCAATTATGACTGGAACCATGGAAATTTTCAACTATTTTCTGACTAAATCAGCTCAAAGGGAAGAGAAACAGTGGATGGATAATTCACCGTGGGTCCCGACAGAAAGTAAGCCCTCAAAGCCCAGATTTAATTTCAAAGCGTCGGTCTCGGTGGGCTTACAAAATGTACTCTAGTTTAACTTTTGCACGTTCTGCAAAACTTGTACATAGATTTAAGCTTGCTAACTTGAGAACATATATATATACCACCTACCTAATACGATCACATAGTCCTTAAAAAGCGTCTTTCAAAAAATATGTAATCAATTTTTACGCGGCGGCCTCAGCCGCCGCGTATATACTATAGTGCAAACGTGCGCATCAAGAGCACACAAATGCACCTATTGTAACCTTAAACTGCTGTTAGGTCAGGAAATAACACTGTTTGTGTGAGCGTGTACGTACGTACGATCAACTACTTGCTCTCATATGCGTATCTGTCCAGTGCTGACAATTTTTGCAAGTACAAAACGTTTAAATTAACAAAACCTGTCGCAGCTAAGTTTCGTAGAATAGCGCGTCGGATGCAATAAAACTTGAACTTGTCTAGAGGATATCACGGCTATGCTATTATGACGCGGGTACGGAGTCCACAGGATGGATACCGTTCGCTAACACTCATAGCGTAAGCTGCCCCAGCCCTGAAAAGCGCTTGCTGTAACTCGCAACTGCATTGTAACTGCTGTAAAATATACGAAATGGTATTAATTTATGGCTATTACGTACAGGTTTAATACAGTGATCAATTTTGAACTTAAATTGTGAGCGCTAATAACGTTTCATCTTTTATGTAGGTGTCAAGATTTGAGCAAAACTGACGTTCTATAAAATTTTTAGTGACCGTATTGGCTTAGTTGAACACTGATAGGTAAGTTTTTTTAAAATATGTTGATTTTAAAAATTTTAACAAGTGCCGCGTTTTATATAATATATATCCTCAGCACTGCAAGCAAGTCGCAACGCAGTCTATCTAAAATAAGTTTAACCTTACCCGCAAAACGTGCTTGTTTTATTAATAATAAGATAATCTTTATTTTTTTCCATCATCTGTTTGCAGCAGGCACATATGGTCGCAGCGGTCTGGGCGGTAACCTAGGCAACGGGTCCGGGAGTGGCTGCATGAACCGGAGTGGCACCGGCACCGGGGAGGGAGACACCGGAGGGGAGGCGTGTCTGTGGTGCCTCCTGCTGGTGCTCATTCCGGTGCTGACTGTCTTCGGGAATGTACTCGTGCTGTTGGCTATTCTAAGAGAACACTCCCTTCGCACCTCCACTAACTTTCTGCTGCTAAGTTTGGCCTTGGCAGACCTACTGGTTGCCTGCTTGGTCGAACCCTTCTCCATATACCTCGTGGTTCGTTTGGCACGGTGTGCGATGGTTCAGCGAAGTAGACTAGCATACATGTATGAGGGGGGATGGGTGGACCCCCCCAAATCAAGAAGCCGGGGGGAGGGTCCCAAAAATGTGTGGCAAACTTTAGTAAAAATGGCACTTTTTTGGAAAAATTTTACAAAATTTTGCCAAATTTAGGATATTTTTGGGCGATTAGGGGGGGACGGTTCCCAAAATTTGGCCGAAGAAGCCCCCCAAAATTTTGATCCCGTTACATGTGTGTAGACGAAACAGAAGCAAATCGCTGATCTAGAACAACAACCGGCCAACTGCACTTTTGACATTTTACAATTAATTACATAGCTAACTTTATAGATTCGATAGTGATCTGGCTCTAGCCAAAAATTTAGCATTTTATCACATGACCTGCTGAGAATGACAAAGATGGAGTCTAAGGACTCTAGCTAGGTCATGTGATAAAATGGCAAAATTCGGTGTGAGACTTCAAAATATGCCGTGCAATTATTGAATCTTGCTAAGTTTCAAGTCATAAGTCATAAGCAGTAAGCACCAAAGTCCGAAATTAGGATCGCAGGAAATAGTCAAGTTGTCGCTAAATTCGGACAGTAACCCAAAAGTAGCAATATAAACTTTGTCAAAAAATGTTCACCATTTTGAAGTGTACCTACATTTTATCAACATGGTTTTGAACAGTAAATTTCTGGAGTTCTAAAGAACTTATTTCAAATTCAATGGAACTTCTGCAGGCACATTCAAAATTTGAATGTGCCATTTAATGCCACTACAACCATTGGGTTTGTGCATTCTCGCTGTTTTAGGTGAAGAATTTGGAATGGGAGCTGGCAGACCGCGTTTGTGATCTGTTCGTGGTTGGCGACGTGGTGGCGAGCACTGCCTCCATCGCACATCTCATGATTATATCCGTTGACAGGTCTGTCATAGCAAGAGTACATAATAAGAAAGACTGTCATTTTCTTCCGTATTTTGTACTCTTGGCGGGTATCTGAAGTGGGTGATCAGAGAAGAAAAAGAGATGCCTAAGCCCTAAGCCTAAGCCTGAGGCCTAATCTAATCGACACAATCCTTTACATGTTCATACAATAACAAAGCAATGACAGGTGTAACATTGACTATTGTACTCATGTTGAAAGAAAGAATGCCCCAGTTTAGAAAACATGAAAGAAATGGAGGCGCCGGGAATCGAACCCGGGCCGCCTGCTTCGAAGTCAAGCATGCTACCACTACACCACAGCCACAGCCCCCGAGACCCGAGTCTCATAGACCCTAAATTCTCGTTTACAATTACAACACCTAAACTGTTCCCAGTCCATATTCACTACTTCATTTCTTTATTTGTCGAATCATAACAGGTATCTGTTGCCTAATTAATCTACCTTACCTATGCCTACAGATCTATAAAACCGTTTTAGATTTTACGCAGTGGTAAAGCACCAGGAGTACAATTCTGTGCGGCATCGCAAATGTGTGCGCTATACCATACTCTTCGCATGGCTTTTCAGCATAGGGCTTGGTAAGTGTAGTCTTTTACGATACATCGCCCGTCTAAGGATGTTTTCAGTTAAGTGGTAACTGATTCCTTTTCAGTTAAAGTTAAGCAGTTACAGTTAACTGATAATAACTGATAACTGAACTGCTCTGATTTTCCGAAGCAGTTAAAAGCTGATAACTGAACTGCACAATCTTCTGAAGCAGTTAACTTAACTGTAACTGAACCGCTTCGATCGTGAAAAATTGACTGAAATCAGTTAACTGATTTTATTTTCAGTTATATGCAATAACTGAAAGTAATTTTCAGTTAAGCGTAGAAACTGTTTTTGATTTTCAGTTTTCAAGCATAACTAAAAAGCGACTATTCAGTTCAGCTGTGGGAACATTTCAAAAATCAATAAATCCCACTATTTTACGTGCGTATTTGTATATTTACTCACATTTTTGTATATTTACTCACGCGCATACAGATATTGTTTTTGTACACGCTGACATTTTCGATCAAGCCTCTAAAGCCCGATTCATACTCGTCCTTAAGGACTGTCCCTGTCCTTAAGGTTTGTCCCTGTCCTTTAAAAGATTAATTCATACTTCCGAAGTGTCCTTTTCCTTTTCCCTGTCCCTAAGGGCCTTTTTCTAAAATGGACTTAACTGGACTTGACTTAACTGGACTTAATTAAGTCCGGAATTTTGGAACGCAAAATCGGACTTAAGTGGACTTAAATGGACTTAAGTGGACTTAACGCTGCCAGTGGACTTAATTAAGTCCAGTCGCATTTCTAAAATGTCACCGGACTTAAATTTAAGTCCGATCGCATTCCAAAAATAACGCCGGACTTAACTTGCCGCTGGACTTATTTAAGTCCGACTTAACTTTCGCACGTTTCTAAAATGGACTTAATTAAGTCCACTTAAGTCCGCGGACTTAAATTTACCTGTATTTGGGAGGATTTTAAGTCCACGTAACTTTACGCGGATTTAACGGATTTAAGTGCGTGACAGCTCGTACATAATCCTTTGTAACTTTAGACATACTGAACCGATTTGGATGTCAAACGATAGCTAAATAAATGGGCTTTATGGTGACATACTTTTTATTTTTTTTTTTTGTAAAAGTTGCTATATGACCGATAATTAGTCTTTTTCAGTCGATTACTGGCATTTTTACGGAACGTATGATGTTTCTTTTTGCCTGAAATTTCAAGTTTAGGGCTGGTAACCGTTGTAGGAATGAATTTTAAAGTTTGTAATACCATAATTTTTTATAAAGCTTAAGAATTTTGCACCACTAACGATTGTAGTAAATGTGTGATTTCAAACTTACAGGTTTGTCAAACATGGTTGAAAATATCCAAATAAGACTATATATAGTTGCACATAAATCATGCCGAAAAACAATATTACACAGTTTGCTTAAATTCATTAGGTCGAGCAGTCATTATCTGTCCAAATTTGTTGTCCTATAATATTTTTTGTGTCGTATGGCACTTATGTAGCTTTTGATTGGCCGGGTGTTATTGATTACTCGTCTTAGGATTCATCACGTAGTCTAGGTTTGTCATTTTTAGCCAAGTTTTTAGCCATTGGAGTCGCGCCATCTTCACTACGGGCCTTATCCAAAATGGATCAGCGGATCAGGATTTAGTTAAATCCTGCATTTTGGATAAGCGTTTAAGATTTAACTTGCCTGTTGGATTTAGCCGATTTATCAGATTTAGTTTACGCTATTTATTTTTCAGATCCAAAATTTATTTTTTAAGTTCGCTAAATCCATAAAATAAAATTGCACGAATTTTATAGCGGAGTTCAGTCCGCTGCAAGTTTAAGTCCGCTGGTTTAAGTCCAGTTAAGTCAAGTCCAGTGAAGTCCATTTTAGAAAAAGGCCCCAAGCTGCGATTGATTCATACTTGTCCCTAAGCAGCTTAGGGAATGTCCTTAAGCAGCCATAAGGACTGTCACTAAGTCCCTAAGCAATGTTGAGCAATGTTCTACTTTTTCCCGGTCCCTAAGCAACTCGGCCAATCAAAATACGGCAGTTACTACATGTGACACCAAGAACAGCCTATCACGGACGAACTCGACTACTAGTGAAAGAATGTCGTGGGCTTGTGTTGCGGTAATTATTCCATCGTTATTTTTGGGTTATTTAACACATTTTTGCGGAAAAATACTTGGTTTTCAATTTTTATACCAACCTTAAATATACTAAAAGTTTATAAAGATGTTTTAATTTAATTTAATTTAATTTATTGATTAAAGTCGAAAGCTATATGAGTTAAATAAACTCGTTTACATAACTACGACATTACAAAAACTAATATTTTTATTCCGCCTGGAGGCGGAATTATTGGAATCAGTTTGAACTATGGTTTGTGCATAATTTCGTACGTACTTGCACAGAAGCCCTATCTTTATCATTGCCCTAGTATATGGTCTTAGTTTGTTTCTGCCAAAGGGGGCAGGCTTTCAACGTTGTATTGCCAATTTGCCAAAAAACGGTTTCGTTTTCAAATGTGCCGTAAGCACTGGGCTTCTTGTGTATTTCATTCGAACGCACCCCGCTGTTTGTTTTGCAGCACGTCTTTTCGCACTTTCAGCTGTCGTCCCCCCTGTGCGTTTTCCAATTTATACATGCAGTGTACGCAGATTGTTGTTGGCAGACAGTACTGTCGTACTGATATGCAAATTAGCACCGAATTTGCTTCTTTTTATTCCGCCTGGAGGTGGATTTATTACAATCATAACAACTTATAAAATATGTGCGTTGGGATGTTGTACGTATGATAATGTCCTATAATTAGTATTTTATGCAAATTAGCAATTGTCATCGGTAAAACTGTTGTGTTAGTATTGTTCGTCTGTGTCATGGATTGGCCTGGAACTGAAATTGCTCTGCGCCTGGGAAATATCTGTGCAAAAGTTTGTGGATATATCTCGAACACTTGCTCGAATCACGACAAAGCCAAACCCCACCCTTTCCGAAATCTACACATGAAAAATATTGCTGATCCAGAAAACCACAGTACATAATTAGTTCTCATAAAAATAGCGATTGAGATGTAAAAACTTTTGAATTCAAAAGCAATATTTCAGAGCTTGACAGACATACGGCTCAAAAGCATGAATCGCAATACTGTCCGTATATCGTTGGCCGTATAGCCGTTTGTGCCAATGTTCGCGTAAAAACTATGAATCAAAAAATCGGACGAGCCGTGATTTGTCCGTGTGCCCCGCTGAAGTATGAACCGACTTCATAAATATAAATATACTAACTAATTGAACGCCACTACGTCGGAATTTGCCCCTTTTGGGGGCCTACTTGTTTTAATTAGTCTTGGATGGGTGAGTGGCGTAAATGTTTCAATAAATTCGCTCGCGTTCCTTTTGCTATCGATTCAGGCAGCATATTCCATTTACGTGTTATACATAGCGTGTACGAAGCATTCATGAATGCGGTACGATGCCTCGGTACCATTAGCCGGTGTGAATGACGCTTACAGTATTGCGAAATTCCATGCTGAAAAAAGGCCGCGATACGGCTGGGCTGCCCTTCTTTTATAGCTGTATGAGCTACTACCATGGCATGTGACCATTGCCGTTCTCTTAATGTAGGAAGATAGAAAACTTCAACGGGATCAGTGTTGTAGGGTAGTACAAGTAATTGTCGAAGCGCTGAACGTTGAAATCCTTCTAGCCTTTGCATTAATTTCTTATTGAGTCCGACAAAAAGAGCATTAGCATATTCTAAGTAACACCTAATGTAGCAGTAGTATAGGGTTATTAACGCTTTCGGCGGAAGAAGTGCGCGAACTTGCTTTAGCTGGTGTAGGCTGTAAGATGCTTTTTGTATCATGTTTGCAATTTGCATCTTGTACTTCAATCGTTCTTCAATAATACAGCCCAGGATTTTTATGTACTGTGATGATTTTATGGACTGTGTCTTATATACTAGTTGGTCATCAACCAGAACTTTACCAGTGGGATTTAGCAGCAGATACTGAGTCTTTTCCGCATTTAGTTGTAGAAAATCGCTCGTCGCCCATTCTTGTATGGCGGCAATCGCAGTGACCAACATCGGTTTCAGGGCCACCAGAGATTTATGTTTTTTCCTAACAGTGATGTCGTCTGCATAGCGGTTGAACGATTTCGTGTCAGTTGTTGACCAAGAAATGTCGGCAACGTATATGTTAAACAGTAGGGGCGATATAGCTGATCCCTGCGGTACACCTTTATTAATCGAAATTACCTTAGAGTACCCACTGCCAACGCGGACTTTCTGCTGGCGGTTGCTCAGGAAATTGCGGAAAAGAGCTACTGTTGCCGAGCAGGCTCCTATGGCCTCAAACTTTTTTATCAACAGTTGGTGATTAACGCTGTCGTATGCTTTCGAGAAGTCGAGCGACAATAGACCAACGTTGTGTCCAGTGTCTATATCTCTTCGTATGTTGTCAGTTAAATCCAGCAATGCTGTTTCGCAACTATGTCCTGGTCTGAATCCTGACATATCGTCCGGTAACCGCCAGTTGATGTTTTGTCCTAGCTGTATGAGCAAAGCTTTTTCAAATACATTAGCTATACTCGGCAGAACGGTAATTGGCCTATAGTTGGCTACTAGATCGTCCATCCCTTTTTTATGGACTGGCGTGACCAGCCCAATTTTGAAGTGATCCGGTATAGTGCTTCTCCATATGAAAAAATTGAACAGGTCAGTTAATGGTTCGCATAGTGCTGGAGCCAGCTGACGCAGCAATTGAGGTTTTAGTCCATCGTGTCCAGCAGCTTTATGAGGTCGTATTGTTTGTAGAACACCCATTACTTCTCCGTCGGCGAGAAACCGTAGCGTGAACTCTGGATAGTGTTTGTTTTGGATCAGCGCTACAGACTGATGCCGGGATAGCTCTGTATCAGTATGTTTTAGAGCTCAAATTTGCATGACCTGGCAGTCAAGTGGTTAAGATTTTTGCTCCTCAAACTATGTATGAGAGTTCGAATCCCATATTCGAAATTTTGTCTTTTCTTTTTTTTCAGCCTACGAATAGGTTTGAAAACTTTTTCAAGCTACTTTAATTAAAACGCATTTTATCCAATGACGTTTGAGCGTTAGTTCATGTGAGAAAGACTATTCCTTTGTCCTCAAGGAGTATGAATCAATCACCTCTAAGGACAGGGACAAGGGTGAAACGCGTGGACCCCGTTCTTTATTGCTGAATCAAATGGGTTAAAACCCGTTAAAAACACAAATAACCATAACAAGAAGACAGTTTAAACACCCAATTAATAACCCCAACACCTTAGCAAACGCTCAGACGAATGTAAAAGAAATTTCGTAAAAAATTCAAATGGAAGAAAGAAAACAACTTTTTTTTAAAAAGGCATTAAAAATTATTAATCAAAGGGTTTCCTATTAACCAAAAATCAACTAGAAAAAGTGACTGAAAAACTAAGCTTAGCCCCCCAACTTTAAGACTCGATCAGACTAACTCAACTAAATCCCCTTAAACTAAAACTAAACTAAACTATTCCCTAACTCCCCCAATTCCGACCGACCTATAAAATAGAAAAGCACTTATTATAGAAATTTGCTGACCCTCGGGCTACCCAAGAAAGTTCGATATAAATCTAGGTATTAGAACTCATATCTTTTTCCATCTCAAACCATAATTTTTCCTGAGTTCGGCCCCTTTGTAGGGTATACGGTAGTCTAGTGTAAAATTGAATGAAATATTAATCAAGTATCCATTTTACTGTAGGAATTCCAGAGGGGAGCACATTGAACTCTAAGGTGTTACAAGGGCATTCCCTATAGACCCTAGGGACATTTCTTAAGGACAGGGACAAAGCATGACGACACAGGGACAAGGACACCTAGGGACAGGGACAAGGACAATGCTTAAGGACAGGGACAACGCTTACGGACGAGTATGAACCAGGCTTAAGAGTCAATTGATTATTGGCTGTCGGCCTACAACGAAACACTAAAGTCCTCCTGCCATTAGCTTTCTCTTATCCAATTTTCACCCTCCCTTAACAGCTTCTGTGGAACTGTGCAGCCATTTTTCAGCGGCTCGGATTCACTGGCAGCCACATAAAACTGGGTAGTAAACGCTTAAAAAGAAGCAATATTATCCAATAACAAAGCTAGGTAATTTAATGTAAAAAAGTGAAATTGAGTTTTATCATTGTTTTGCGAGGATTTTGGTTTTTAAATTTAAAGAAATTTTATCGTATAACTACATATGTGTAGGCATTAATGCGTGCTACATTATATACCAATCAAATTTACTTTCAAATTTACTCTGAATTCAAAGCGGAGTCGGAGTCGTTTGATTCCGAAGTCAAAGTATAGATGGTGTATATATATGCTTTGACTACGAAACCAATCGACTACGAGTTCGCTATTACCCCGGAGGCTGTTGTAAGCATTTTGGCTGTGCTGTCCTAAATTTAGTAGACTGGCAGTAACTGTGTAGAAATGAAATCATATCTGCTTATGAATGTCAGAATAGCTGAACAAGAAATTAGCATTTTTAGAGAAATAACCGAAAAGTGAAAATATTTTCAGTTAAAGTTATCAGTTACAGTTAAGTTAACTTAACTGTAACTGAACTGAGATTTCAATAACTGAAAACATCCCTACGCCCGTCATTAACGAATCAAGGCCAGAGTCAAATTGGGAAGGGTGTGACTATGACAAGCTGAGAAAAACTAGGACATGGGGTGCAGTGCACCTAACAGGCATGAAGCCGCCATGTTTATGTCGTAGTCCAAACTCCAAACTATTTAGGCCAAACTGCAATTGGACTGAAAGTAATCCGTCAAAACAGCGATTGTTGTTTTGAGTAGGCAAAACTGAAATAGGCACTATAATCTGCTGTTTGTAACACTAAGGATGACCTTAGGTGCTATTCTTCTTGCTATTCTGTATTTCCAAGTGTTATAGTAATTTTGTGACCTTTGAATAGGTCAGTGACCCATCCCATTTGCTGCATTTTACTCATGAATAATTTGATACGGAATAATCACTCCACAAGTTAGAAAAAATATTTAAATAACTAATTAATCAACTACGTTTTAGCACAGTTTCAAAAATCGTGTCGTTGCTATCATAACTTCGTCTTTCTGTTTCTGTTTCAAGTTGATCTGCTACACTATTAATGGTGCAATTATGTTTGTAAATTTGCTGGTTAAACGGTCACAACGGCTGTAAGTATGAATGGACCATAATCCTTCCTTGCTCTCAGGTCTTCCACTAGGCATCGGTCTGAACGCGGAACGGCCCGAGCTAGGCTGCCACCATTGCGGCATCGAGAACCTGCAGTTTATGCTCTACGGCAGCGTGTTTGCCTTCTACATCCCCTGCGTCATTATGGCCATCATGTATGGCTTTGTTTTCTACCAGCTCAACAATCGCCTCAGGGCTATACAGCTGCAGGTGAGCAATCACGAGGAGTTCAAAATAACGACCACCATGACAAGCTCATCGTGAGTGAGAAGCGGTTACATTGTGAGGCCTGAGTGTCAATATTCCCAGTGTCAATATAAAGTTCCAATGAAGCATAGCCTTCAAAATTTTTTACAGAAATTATACCTTAGTCAGAAAATACATGCAAACGTATCACCGTCCGATAACCTAAAAGTCAAGTGCAGTCATTATTAGAACTTTGTTACCTTGTTAAGCCAGTTTATGTCCGTGTCTGTATCCGCAAGAAAATGTCTGTCCCACAAAAAATTGCTGCAGATAAAACCAAAATTTTTTGCACATTGAGGCTTTCAGAGACATCTGGCAGCTTACTTTCAAACAACGGCGGTCATAAAAATCGTTTTTCTGCAACAACTGATCAAACCATTTGCTTACGTACAATACAAACGGGCATCCTTACAGACAAGTATTAACTAAGCTTTGGTAACAACAAGAGTACATAATAGTCTCTCTCTTCTACAATAAAATATTACACTATTATGTACTCTTGGTAACAACTGACAAGTACAGAGTTATTTCAGTATCATAATAGCTACTTTGTATTTTCAGGAATTAGCTGCGGGCAGAATCGCAACGTTCGGCGAAAATCTGGATGACGTCATCACCAAAGCCCACGGCGGGAAACACGATATACGACAGAACACACTTTCTTTCGCAATGCCCTATCTCAGGTAGCCGGAGTACATATTCAGAATAGTGGAATTTTCTGCGTCACTTTCCGGCCACGTTCGTCACTCTTTGTGAAACCTGAAACTCGTCGTACCGCGGTAAAAAAAGCACGCTTACTCCCCTTCTGAAAAATAAAGTGAATACAAGGGGATATGTGGATTCATCAACATTGCGTAGCGTTAAGTCTTTTTTAGATATAATCTTCCATTCGAACAATAACTTTTCACATTTAGTCATCTGCTGTAAAAATAAACACGTTTGTATTGCTATTTTGTGCCATGTCAGCTTCATGTTGGACTGAAATGTAATAAAAATGCTGTAATCGGGGATAAAAAGAACCACTTTTATATTTTTGTACGAAACGAACGAATTGTAAGCCTCAACAGTACACACTCACAACAATCATAGCTGTTGTTTCAAGGTTCAGCATTTTTCGGTCATATTTTAAAGTATATAATTGCGTTCTGCCAATGTCTCTCTCTACGTGTGACAAATTGTCTATATATACTGAGTTACTTTCGGACTCAAACTTTACATGAAAAAACTGTCAAAAAACAAAAGGTATTTTATACTGCTTTCAGGGCCTTGGAAGAGTCGATCCTATCGAACGACTCCGAGGCAGTCTCCATCGAAGATCTCGAGGAACTGACCACCATCCTCAACCAGATCGACCAGCACGGCGGGGGGCGGGGGAATCAGGTGAGGCGGCCCCCCCTCCGGCAGAGGTCGCACAGGTCCCAGTCCCTCCTGCACACATTCCGCAGCCACCTGTCGCCCACACAGCAGAGTCAGCGCAATGGACACCAGCTGCATATACCGCACTACCAGCAGGTGTGCTTATATGATGGGAGTCACGTGATGTCAGCTAACCAATGAGGTTTTAGCTGTGCTGGTCGGTTAGCTCGGTGTTTAGAGCATGAGGATGTTTCAGTTCTGATATGAAGGATAGGATACGGCTAGTTTTGTTAGGAAGTTCGGCCGACTGAGCAGAGATTTTGTTCAGTACAGTACAGTAGGCTCTTTCAGAGGCGAGCACTCACTTGTAGACTAGGTAGGTAGGTACATGCCTCCACGGCACTATCCTGCATACGTCGCTCTTTGTTGTTCATTAGGCCGGCTAAGCATAGAGTTATTATAAGAATGTTCAAGCCGGCAGCCGCCTGCTGTGACGTTTTTCCATCACAGCTAATCGATCGAACCCATGAATTGTGAAGTCTTGAATAGTAGATGTGTCTATTAGGAAGTTAAAACGCTATTCCGACCAAAGCATCTTCCCGATCAATTAGCTGAGATACATATCAAACAGTGTCATACTCTTTCTATTATGTACTCTTGACAGACTGTAACCCAAAGCAGTCCTGTAATTGCAGGAAATCCGACGCAGCAGTGACTACGTCAGACCGGTGGGGGAGAGGGACGAAATGGGCGAGGATGAAGAAGGGGGGGACGGGGACGGTCCTGGTTCATCTGTCCTCGGTCTAGCAGCCCATCGTCTTTCCGCCCTGGGCAATTTGTCGGCTTGGAACGCTCGCAGACTCCGGCGCCGCCGCACGTCAATCAGAGGCGCCACTCGACGCATGCGAGTACTCAAGCAACGGGCGCTCGAGCTGCTCATGAAAATGGTGTCCAAACAGGGACATGCCATTCGCAAAGAGACAAGGGCCACCAAACTGGTCGCTGCTGTCATGTGTAAGCAGTTTAGTGACCCTTTTTGGATTTAGAAAGCATTTTATCCACAAATAATGGCCGCGTTTATTATTTCCTCTGGAATATTGACACTCAGACGTTAATTACCTATCAGTTTATACTTTTTACTCGGCAGAGAAGTTTGGTAGGTCAAGATGTAAGCGAAATGTTCGTCATCAAAAAATTATTTAATATGTTTCAGTGGTGTTCCTGATTTGCTGGACGCCCTATTTCACGACGAATCTGGTGAAAGTGTTCCGTCTGTGGGGTGCGGGTGCGGGGGGAGCGGGTTGGACGGGGGAGTGGGAGAAATTGTTCGTAGCCTTCACCTGGCTTGGCTACTGCAACAGCTGCATGAACCCCATCATCTATTCGGTGATCAATCGCAAGTTCAGACAAACTTTCCGCAAAATTCTGCACTGTCCGGGGGGGCCCGATATGAACGCAAGAAAGGCTAGTCTCTACCGATGCCGACGACCGCAGCAGTTGAACCAACTGGACCCCGTCCCGCTAGAGCACCCCCGGAAACAAAACCAGCCCTCCCCGCGTCAAAACTCCATCAGTGATCAAGGATATAGCTCGGATGTGTTTTTATAACCATCTGGACGATAGGAAAATCGAAAAACAATTGCTACTCAACGCAAACTACCAACTATTTCAACACAAACAGTCATATTTGATTGATTTATTAGGTAATTATTTATTCCAATTTGTGATCCGGATCAGTAGCGATCTGCGCATTGACGAAATTCCAATCAATACTTGATTGTCTACTGTACCTTGTGTATGGCCGTAATTGTAATACTATTTGATGTAGTGTTTGTGCATTTGTGTTGAAAGACAAAATCAGTGTGCTCTTGGTGAATAGCATAGAAGTATAAGCGTGAACCAAATTTAAAACAAATCCTAGCACTAGGACTAAGCGATATCACAACGAAAATGCATAGCTTTGGAAAATTAGCGAAATATGCTGATGTCGCATGCTGATTTTATACAACACCACTGTCGTATTTCGTAATTTTTCCGACTGCACGGATCTCAGACAATTCCACTCTAAAGTCCACATGGCGACATGAAAATGAATTTATTAACAAAATGACGACATTAGATAAAACAAGCACGTGCCAACAACAATAACGGACGAAGAGGAAACCAATAACAAAAAAATTAGACATTTTCAACATACATGTTAAAATTTGGGGGGCCTCCTGATCGATCAAAAATACCTTAATTTTGCTAACTGTTGTACAATATTCACAAAAAAGTGCCAATTTTTCTTAATCTTACATAAAAAATTCCTGACAAATAATTCAGAACCAAGTCCCCCTATTTTTCAGGGGGGTCCCCCCACCCCCTCATACATGCATGCTTTTCAGCCTAGTCCTAAAACAGGTCAGCTAACACCGAATTCAGTGCAGAATCAGACGATGTGGTAAAGGTCGTTTTATACTAGTTGAATATAAAAATAGTTTCAAAATATTCCAATTCCGAGTTACGTTAACAAACATTCACATTTCATAAAATCATACGTCTACTCTTTTTTGTAATTCTATACGTATCTGATCAATATACAGACGTAAAAAGATAGCAACTCCATGAAAACCCGACAATGCCCATCCAATAAACTGTATCAAATCATAGCCAGGACTCACACAAAAAGTGGAAGACAGTTCTTTTCCAATCAAATAAGAATATAGTAATGAAATATAACTTCTCTTTTATGACCCCTGCCCATGAGTTTGAAACTTTCAAACACTACAATCATTCCTAATCCAGGGGTTTTTTTTTCGTTTTCGATTGTGTGCAAAATTTGTGCAAAATACTTTTTGACTGTGCATTTTACTTTTGTACTGTGCAAATTTTGAATACCCAAATTTTAGCCCAATACGGCAGAAAAAAGGTTGAAAAATTCCACAAGCACAAAGTTAACATTGCGTAACTGCAAAATTTGACTGAGCCTTTTACATGTCTCTTCATTACGAACTTACATATTATTTGAGGGAGGGATGCGGGTGGAGGGTCCCCAAAATTTGGCGGTAGAGGCCCCCTAAAATTATGACCCCGTTACCAATGTAGCTACGGAATTATTGTGGCAGCCAATGGGGTGGTTGCACCATCACAAATCTTACACTATTGTAACAATTGTAAGTGCAAAATTAGGTGATTCGTTACGAATTCATTATATAATTTCATTACGAATCATCTGATTTTCCACTTACAATTGTTACAATTATTGAAAGACTTGTAAGTTGATGCGACGACCCCAGAACGTAGGAACATGCATGTACAAGAGCAAAGACGTAGCCAGATTTGGGATTTGATGGGTACAAGGGGATCGCACTCAGCCAGTTTGTTTTGCTACATAGAAATGCTGTAATTTGCGGGGGTCTGAGGGCGGCAGCCCCCAAAAGCTCCTGTTTTTTTGAAATAATTGATACATTGCAAAAGTAAATTCAAGTTACACTTTGTCGAGAAACTAGGGTGATTGCGGGATCTGGGCGACCGTTTCGATATTTGAATAAAGATTCGATAAAATAAAGAAGTTTCGATAAAGAATGTTTCGATATTCAGGCTGCATTTGGTCAATAGGAGACAGTGGCGTAGCCAGGAAAAATGGTGGGCAAGGGTCCAGAGGCTAGAAATCTGAAAATCTCTGCAAAAAAATAAGGAAATTTTGATTTTCAGGCCAAATTTGGTCAATTGGAGACGTATCGGAAATTTTTTCCGGCCGGATCAGTACGGGGGACCCTAGTGTATATACATTTTCAGTCGGAAAACATTTCGGGGGGAATGCCCCCCTTGACTAACCCCTGATAGGAGACGCATCGGAAATGTTTCCCGTCCGGAAAATTAAAACCAATGTTCGATATCATGATCGAAAACCAAAGGGGGGACCCTTGTTGACAATTTCTTCAGGTGCGACCAAAAGGGGGGGGGGGGTCGCGACCCCCCGCGACCCCTCCTGACTACACCCTTGTGTGCAGGGGCGTAGCCGGGATTTTGAAAAGGGGGGATCGCACCTTGGTCACTTTTTTGCTCTTTTTTTCCACTCATTATTGCGGGGCACTCACATTAAATGTGAGTGCCCCCTACAACAAAATTTTGGTCATTTCGATTAAATAAATTCAATGCTGCGGGGGCGGTCTGGGAAAATTTTTGATTTTTAGGCCAAATTCAGTCATTTGAAGACGTATCAGAAAAATTTTCCGGCCGGCCGGCAACCAAATGACAGAAGGTTGCATGCAGGTGTCTGGGGGCGGCAAAAAAATTGGCGATTTTACCAATTTTTAGATCGAATTTGGTTAACTGGAGATGTATCAGCAATTGTTTCCGACAAAATTTAAAACAAAAGATAGGAGCTTCATATCTGACAATGTATTCCACAAGTAAATGTAGCATAATATACTCGTGTAGACATGAACATGCAGCTTAATGTACTTGTGTATACATGCATAGGCTTTGATGAAAGACAATAACAAGAAATAGTAAGCCACAGAGTTGCAGGGGTCTGTGGGCGGGAGCCCCCAGATAAAAATTTGCGAAATTTTTTGATTTGTAGGCCAAATTTAGTCAATTGGAGACGTATCAGAAAATTTTTCCGGCCGGACCATAAAAACCAAAGGTGGGACCCTTGTGTAAAAAATCACTGTGAAAAAATTTCGGGGGGGGGGGGGGAATTCCCCCCCAGCCCCATCTCCCCCTGGGTACGCCATTGCCTGTGGCCACAGGCCGCAGGCCCACAATTTTATGCCTGTGGGCCTGTGAGTTTATTGAAACGGGCTACAGGGGTTTCTTGAGAATAGTGTCTAAGTTGTGGCAAGAAATTTTTTGAAATTTCACTGCAAATTGGCTAACAGGAGACGTGCCAAAAATTTTGGGGGGACAGAACCAAAATGGTGAGACTTTGTGGACAGCTGTCGTCAGACCGTTAATTTTTCAGGGCTGGAAGGCTGTGCAAAGTTTGTGCAAAATACTTTTGGACTGTGCAAAATACTTTTCAATTGTGCAAATGCACAGTATTTTGCACAAAAAAAAACCCCTGTCCTAATCAGACAATATTATTGTGAATTAAACAAAAAAGATGACGCGTAAAGTCCAGTGGAAATATGAAAAGTATGTACAGCCCGTAGTACGTCATCCCAAATGCGCCAATGTCACAATCACATACATCGACCTGAAATAAAGAAATGTTTACTAAAGTCTGACAAAAAAGGTTGCGCAACTTATTTTAGTGGCATGACTTCTGCGAATACTTGCTGTACAATTAATAGTCAAAATCTATTCTTTTCGTAACGAAATCACATGTTTCATGTTTTCAAGCGGTGCAACCATTTTGTGTCAGACTTTAGATTTACAAAGCAGATTTTAAATACCAACTGAATGTATCATTTTCGACAGGGGCGTAGCCAGGGGAGTTGTGGAAATGGGGGAATCCCCCCCCGAAATTTTTTCCTACTGACATTTTACACAAGGGTCCCCCCTTTGGTTTTTATGGTTGGAAAAATTTCCAATACATCTCCAGTTGACCGAACCTGGCCTAAAAATCAAAAATTTCCCCCATTTTTTTCTGGGGGCTGCCGCCCACAGACCCCTGCAACTTTGTGGATCAATGTTCCTTGCTTTTGAGTTTCGTTAAAGCGTGTGCATGTGTATAATATGGGTGCATTATGCACTACTTATTTGCTTAATACACTAATGCATTCTTTTAGCTGTTTTATCGAAGTAAAAACGACATTTTTAGTTAATTTGCGGCTCGTAGTGTCAAAAATCTTCTTAAAGTGGTCAAATTTACTAGCTTCTGGACCCTTGTAGGCCCACAACTTTTGTAATCTTGGTGTTAAGCTCTGATATTACTTTCGATGCCGCCCTGGTCGAAAATTAGCGTTGTTTTTGAACGAAATAATATGCTAATATGTGTCGTTTTTTGCATGAAAATTGCCACTAAGCGCATTTTAACACATCTCAAAAAATCGAAAATTCATTCCCCACCGAAATTTTTCCTGGCTACGCCACTGATTTTCGATATAGTACATACTTATGATCATAAAGATTAAAGAATAAGAATGAAGCTCTTGTAATTCGGTAGACAGTAATGGAACCAGTCCTACGTTACAGTAAACAGATCCATTCCGACAGAAACAGGCTGTGTAGGCCACACACTAGCTTGGAAGTTTCGTTGGTCAGTAAGTATATACAAGTATTTACTACTGCACAGAGCTGACTGACCTGGCACAATATTTTTAGGCAAAATTCTATGGAGGGGTCAGCCATCCCGCGTCCCCGCCTCCCCATGGATCGGGGGGACGCACCAAATTCACGATAAAACACTATTTTTTAAAAATGTTACGTTTCTATGCGTCATTACAGCTACACTGATACTAAATTTAGCAAAAAAGAGGCAAAAACCCTACCAAAGCGACATCGCTACAGCTAAAAAGTCGCAAATACTTCCTTTCGGAAAAAATTTGGCCATTTGGGACTATGGGGGGGGCACCCCGCATCAAATGGGACTCAAAATAGGGTGGCGCCCCCTAATCTCCCCCACTAAAAAACTGTTTTTTGGTGTGCCAGCTAATGAGTTAAGCTACAAACAGTTAGAAAAATCCTCACTGCTATTTCAACAGTGCAATTTTGGCACTGGCTTCCGGACAATCTTTCCTGGTCACGAACGAATCAACCTACGTCAGAATAGAGAATGTACGTACGAGAATATAAAAGCTAGCAGAAGGGAAAGATTATCGTCCCCCTCTGAATCCCCCAGGCCCGCCTCGGAATCCCCCACGAGGACCCCCACGACCGCCGCCGCCCCGACCGCGACCTGAAACAAAATTAATACAAAAATCACAAATATCAAGCCACCGATAATTCTTTTCCACCTCAGATACTAAACAGCATAATTACATTTCCCACAATCTACCAATGATTTTTGATCTTACTAAAATTGATTTACAATGATTTATAAAAACGCTAATATTTCTCAGGGAGACAGTCAGACATGTAATGGGGTCTAAACTTTGAGGGGGGGGCACTACAGACAAGTTTTGGGGACCCACCCCCCTGATCGACCAAAAAAACCGTAAATTTTGTCAAATTTTGTAAAATTTTCTTAAGAAAGAGCAATTTTTACTAAATTTTGTCCAAATTTTCAGGACCCTGCTCTCCGCCCCCTCGATTTTTTGAGAGGGGGTAGCCGTATCCCTCTCTCACATGAATGGCGCCACTCAACATTTTTCAAGTTATATAATATAGACGATTTGATATTATATATATATATATATATATATATATATATATATATATATATATATATATATATATATATATATATATATATTACTTTTAAGGTAAGAAAACATTAATATAGCAAATTTTATTTAACTATATTCAATAAAGAATACGAAACAGATTTTAGCATCAATTTCACCACACTAAGCACCATGCTCACAAAATTAAATGGCACTAAAAACTTAAATATTTCTCAAGCAACCGCGAAAACCTGTATATATGTACGCATATACCCACCCCTGCTGAAGGCTCCGGCACGGCCCCGGGGCGGTCCCCCGCTGGGTCTGGCCTTCGCGCCCAGATTCTTGAGCATGGGAGCATTTTTGAGCATGTCCGGGAGGATGAGAAACCGGATCTTGCTTCCCCGGATGTACACGTTTTCCAGCTGGGCCACCCGGCCGTCGCGATACGTCACCGTGATGTCTGACATTTGACAGTTCATGTTGTCCTCCGCTTCCACCAGTTTCCCACGATACACTTCGCCTCAAATTATATATATATATATACATATAATATACCACATTGGCCGCATGAAGGCCGGTTCCCGGTTAATACTCGTCCTTGTCCTTATTGTTTTGTCCCTGAGCGATTTCAGTAGACACTAGACTGCATAGTCAAACATATATTATATATATCTGCTATGGTATATTAATAATAAGTAATTCTGACAACTATTATTGGTATTTAGTTATATATTTTGTGTGGCTTTTAATTAAAAACCGTGTGGAGGGTAGAGTGGAGGACGAACGTCTAAGGACAGCCCTTGTCACCCATGGTTTATTTTTGGGGAAAATTTTTTCAAAAATTCGGCTCATAACTTGTTTAGAACGTATTCTAAAAAGATCCGCATCCGCATTCGCGCGGATGTCCAAAGTCAACATCCGCATCCGCATCCGGATATCAAAAAAGTCACATCTGCGATATCCCTAATAACTATATACTATATACATTTTTGTGCAACAAATATCTATCATCATCATGCGCGTCTATATAAATGTTATTTACCAGTGGATGTTTCCAGGGTAATAATGTGGCCCTCAGCCTCGTGCAAGAGCTTGATTGGGACGCCGATGGACATCGCTGGGATGATTAAGCAAATATTACGCGACACACAAATATAAAAAGCTAGAAAACGGAAATAAAATATTAAATATATTATATATATATATATATATATATATATATATATATACAAAAACAATTATTAACTATATTTTTTGATTTTGATTGATTGATTTTGAATCTGATCTCTAGACCCAAAATAGCTGTCGCCCCTTTTAATTAAAATCTGAAATGAAGGTATTGGTGTTAAAACCCTTAGGGGTGAAGTAAATCGGAAAAACGGCATTTTTCGACTAATACGGTTCACATTCGACATTCGGTTGGGGGAGGGATTATTTTCGGCCCTAATTTACTTCCTACCGCATCTTTTAATAAAAATATGAAACCCCCATCCAGTGTTTTTTTTTTCGTCAAAAATTCTGCGTCGTCTGACGCACATGCCCAAATTTTTTTGCGTCATTTTGAAAAAAAGTGCGCAGAGCGGTTATAATGCTATCTATGCACGAGTTTTAGGTGAAAATCACTTTATTATGGCAATGGCCGTCCTCAATTACGATTTTGAGATTTCAAAAAAATTTTCTGAAATAATTTTCAATTCTACATTTAAAAAATTTAGGGGGGAATGGCTTTTTGATTTTTCGTAATGGGTTAAAATGCACTGTTTCAATATTAACATAAAAATTTGAATTTATTGAAAATGGAAGACCATGTTGCCAGAAGTTGCAGGGGTCCGGGGGCGGCAGCCCCCAGGAAAAATTGGGAAAATTTTTTATTTTTAGTCTAAATTTGATCAATTGGAAACGTATCGAAAAGTTTTTTCGACCAGGCAAGAAAAGCGAGGACGAGGACCGAGGACCCTTGTGTAAAAATCCACTGCTTGACTTATCTCAGTTCCCCTGGAGACGGCATCTTTACGCCAAATTAGGTTGGCAGGAACTGAGCTATTAACACTGTAAACACGCAGCTAGTTTCAGCAGATATATGTCATAGAATTCTCCTATTCCACATTTTGATACTAGCGCGGCAATCATCTAAATATCTATCGGCATTAATTGATGCTTTTAAGACACTTGCTGGGTGTGGCATGGTTCGACAGTTCTAATTTGTTCTAATTGGCATTTGTTCTAATCATATGTAATCTTAATCATATAACTAATCATAATAGGTTGTAAACTGTCATTGAACCAGTTGTAGCTGTATATGTGGTAGTTCAGAACAGGACCCAGTCAGGTCCCGGACCCAACTAGTTCAGAGTAGGACACCGCTACAGACTAGTTCACATCGGGACCCGCAAAAGTCAGACTTACACAAAAGATGCCTGCGCACGCATGACCAGTTTTGTCATGTTTGTATATATAATTGCCTCACTTGTACTTTCAAGTATTGTGAGTGTTGGACGCTGCTTAAGTTCGGTTATCACCCGGTAATGGGTGATAAACGATGGTATCTTGTTTCGCCTATATCAAAATTTTAACGCGTTAACACAAATTACAATTTCAACTTTAATGAACTACGTAATTATCGACTTAATAGATTATAAAAACATTGAAATTATACAAAACTCGTTTATAAAGTTGTTGTTTGAAAAGTTCGGGCAAAAAACTACGTTTCAACAATTTCTTGTGAGGGTCAGTTTTCAGTGTAATAACTTCGCAGCCGTTTGAATTTATAAGTTACACTTACATGAGCAATTACACCACTGGTCTGCTCTTGATACTTTTATGTTAAACCGCCTCTTTGTTAAGTTGACGGTCATGATCTGAACTAGTCCGTAGCGGGGTCCTGCTCTGAACTAGTTGGGTCCGGGACCTAACTGGGTCCTGCTCTGACTGAACTACCACATATATACAGATCAAGCTTTAAACGTTAGACACATCAGAAAATTTTACAAATTTAATGGTTTCGACGCAATTTTAGAAAATTTTTCAAAACTTTCACGACGAAAATGCCATTTTCGGCACTTTTTGGCCAAATCAGCTATGACATCCTTCAGCCTCAGCCGAAAAAAAGTGCGTCACGGGACGCACATGGCCAAAAAAAAGTGCGAAATTTCGGAAAAAAAGTGCGGCGTTTCGCACTTTTTGACGCAAAAAAAAAACACTGCCCCCATCACAGGAAAAATTGAGTAGAATAAAGTAGAAAATTAGTAGAAAAATAGTACAAGTTACTACAAAAAGTTAGTAAAATTGTTTTCTACAATTAGTAGAAAAAATTCTACAAAAAATATAAAAAAACGGTTTTCTACTTTTTTTCTACTCCAAATTTTTCCCAATGCCCCCAATCTGATCTCTAGCCCCAAAAATTTGTATAGCACCAGAAATTCAGGTGAAGTTTACCCACATTTTACAGATGTGAAAAACATGTGAATTATCTCTGAGACTCCACAG
>JASANF010010782.1:0-20169 GCA_030248245.1 Trissonchulus sp. WLG1_4
TTATCATATAGCCGACAGCGTGGCCAACAATTTTTCTGTTCAAAGTCAGTTCGTAAAGGAAACCGTTTAACCGCTAAACCGGTTTAAAAATAAAGTTCATATTGACATTTTCGGGCTCGAACATTATGGTGATGAACGTACAATTATACTATAGTGTCAATTAATTCTAAATATTCAGACCGTCATAACTTGCCTCAACGTTAACGTAAAAACACAAAATTGACGTCTTTCAACTCATAACAAGTAAGCGGTTTTGAACCATACCTTACTTGACGATACATTCACGTTTAAACGTTTAGTTTTTGAATTCCAAATTATGACGCAAGCTTAACGTCAAGTGAAAAGCCATGTCACCCATCATTGAAAAGCTTGAACAATTTTCTTTCAAATGACGTTAAAATTATTATTCTACCACTTCCGTATGAAAAGTTATGGCCCCTGAAAAATTTCATAAAAGGGGCTGCGATTGTACTGCAGTTAATACCATGGGTGATCAAATCCCAGAACAATTGAATTTTAGCGCAAAATTCAATTTTTTTGCTCATTTTTCAAATAATGTAATATAGATAGACTTAACTTACAGATATACATGGTCGAACTAGTCTAGTCAGAGCCACTAGACTTGTTACAAATATATTTACAATATATTTACAATATATTTACAATATATTTACCTTACTATACTATATAAACTTTATTGCTCAAAAATAATTACGATAATTCTTAATATCGGCTCAACGCAAAAACGTTATTTTTACGTTATCAGATAGCCAACAACGTTGCCAAAATTTATTCTATTCGAAAGTCAGTTCGTAAAAGGGAAACCTGTTCCCAACCGGTTTGAAAGCTTGTTTGTTTGAAAAGCTTGAACAATTTCCTCAAACTACGTTAAAATTATCATTCTCCCACTACCGTATCAAAAGTTATGGCCCCTGAAAAGTTTCATAGAAGGGGCTGATTGTACTACAGAGCAGCACGTAAATGAACCAAGTACGTACAATTAGCCAGACAACAAGGTGACAGACAACGCTCGCTATGTGGAATATCAAGTTTTCACAGAAGATGGAGCACCACTTACATCGGCTCAGTTGAATCATTTGCTGTCGCTACGTTTCGTCTCCAGTGTACCAACCCAAGACTTCCTACATGTACACATCACCGACAAGAATGGTGTAGTGAAGTTAAGCCGAACAATATACAAGAGTCAACATTGTATTGTTAATTGTTATTATTATTGCGTACTATTACATAATATTGCATAATTGTCATTGTTTATCGTACTAAGATTTATTTCGTATCATTGTTTATAGTACTAAGATTGATTTAGTATCATAGTTTATCGTAATTATATTGTTTATCGTAATTATATTGTTTATCGTAACTATATTGTTTATCGTAAATAATAAAGTTTATTGAAATTTACTGTGTTTTTTTGTAGTTATTCTTAAGTAGCTTAGATCGAGCCCCACTTGTCTATACTTGACGGAGGGGGCTAGGTCATTATCCAAGAGGGGGCTAGGTAATAAATTATGTAGGAGTGGGCTAGGTAATTGCCAAGGAGGGGGCTAGGTAATAAATTATTTAGGAGTGGGCTAGGTATTGACAAAATATATTGCTACTACTACCTTAGTATACTACCTTGAGTTCACTTAAGCACAGTACCCCCTACCTTACGATAGCTAATGACGCAGAAAATGTCAATTAATCATCCATGACAGCTGATGACGCCAAAATGCCAATTTACCTACAATTCTGACAGCTATAACCGACGCTGTGACTCATAATACTGTCATTTAGCAATGACGTAACACATTCTGTCACACCTACTAGACCGACGCAATTCCACTTTTTGTGGTTACTACCTAAATTTAGCATAGGGTTTACTAAAACAGGTATATTTGGCTTTAGCGTAGGAATTAAGCTTAGCTTTTTATATCATCTTGTAGTCCACATAATTGTCTACAAGATGACGTATTAATCGTCTTGATCGAACCCATAACAGCTAAGAAATCTTCCATGCCCCAGCGGTGTCAACATAGGAAAATTAGCATAGGGTTTAGTAAAATTAGTATATCTGGCTTTAGCTTAGGTATTAAGCTTAGCTTTTTATATCAACTTGTAGTACATATAATTAGCTACTACATGACGTATTGATCATGTTGATCGAACCTACTGTGGCTGAGAAATTTTCCATGCCCGTAAAATGTGCGGTGTCAACATAGGAAAAACTACCGTAAGACAGCCAGGCAGCTGTTACAAACACACACTGCTAGCATTCATTTCACTTGCATTACATATGTTAGTCTTTTGAAAAATTCACCACATTACGTGAAAATTTACCAGGTTTTAAAATATAATTAAGATTTAATTAGATATAAAAAATAAGATTTAATTACATAAATTATTAATTAATAATTTTGAAATAAAAATTAAACATATTTTTGACTCCAAGAAAATTGTTCATTTTTCAGTAGTACTTGCATAAAATTTATAATTTGCAAACAATTTAAAAATATTAGTGGTAAAAATTATTAACTAAACATAATTGAAAAATATTACAAATTTTTAAAAAATAATTGACAGCGTCAGCTGTCATGCCAGCCAGCCAGCTAGCTAACCCGGCTCCTGAACCCTACCCAAATCGATAGACTGCAGCACGGGGGATTTTACACGCTAAAGATAGGCTCCTGAACCCTACCCAATTACACGGGGGATTTTACATGCTAAAGATAAGCTCCTGAACCCTACCCAATCAGCCCTGAGATCCCCTCACTATACTACTGTTGATGATAGTTTTGAAGGCTCTGACTCCGAGAATACGGAATTTACTACTCATAGACCATTAGTTTTGCAACTAAACTGTTTGAACTTCACAAATAGTATTCAAGAAAAATTGCCTACTGAATCTGAAATAGTTGTGAAACATCCAAATTGGTCTCCGAAATTAGCCGAATCGTATTCAAATTATCTGACTCTAAACACAACTATAACAGCTGTTAGGCTGTAGTGAATCAATCGATAACTGCGTTGATGCAATGACTAATATCGTGAATGGTGATTGTAATAATATTTCATCTCTGAATTGCAAGCGTGCTAGGATACCTAAACCTTGGTGGAATCTTGCTTGTACAAAAGCCAAAAAAGAATTTTTCGGAGCAGTTAAAATATTTTCGGTTTATAAAAGCGTTTACACAGAAGCAACATATAAGAATGCTCGACAGCAATACAAAAAAACGATAAGGCGTGCAAAAAGAGAAAATGAAACAAAACTTTCTTTTAAACTTCATAACATAAAAACTGAAAACCCGTATTTATTTTGGCGTATACTACGTCCTAAATCAAACACGGTTATTCTGCCTTTAAAAAACTTTTACTCACTTTATAAAAAATTATTTAGTTATAACAAACCTATCCCATTTGCTTCATACAGGCAATATCAGCTAACATGTTACCTAAGTAATATGACGTACAATAGTTTGTTAGATAGAGCAATAACTGCTGACGAGATTTTCAATGCAATAGAAAAATCACTAACTTCAAAAAGCTCAAGAATGGATAAAGTTTTAAATGAAAAGCTAAAACTTTTTTTTGAGCTTAAAAATTTTTATATTGAGTCAGGTTAATCTAATAGCTAATTGGCAAATTCAAAAATTAACGGACACTAAAATGTTTTTATCAGAAGCAAAAAAGAGACTTATTCTTCTCTTCAAAAGTTCTTTGAATTCTCGTTGTCTAGGTCTACCAAGTTTGGATCTCTATATAAAAATCAAACCTGAATTTGGACTAGAATACTACTTCGATGTTATAAAAAACGCCGACCATTTGCACGCATTTACTCAGCTTCGTCTTAGGTCTCATGACCTAGAAATCGAGCGTGGCAGATGGGATCGTCGACATACGCATCGCATACATAGAGAGGAACGTATTTGTAAATTGTGTTCATGTAATGCCGTTGAAGATGAATGTCATTTTCTGCTCATGTGCCCGTTTTTTGATGAGTTGAGAGCTGTACTTATTTCACCTGTCTTGCAAAATTTTTCTCAGAACGATCCAGAAAGGAACTTCTGTTTTTTATTGAAATCTAAAAACAGTCTGATTTTGCAAACACTTGTCAAATATACAGTACATTGCAAAAAAAAGTTTCCAATTCGTTACGGGTAACGAACATTCGTTACCAGAAAAAGACGAAGCTTCGTCCAAAAGGACCAAGGTTTGTCCTAAAAGACGAAGCTTGGTCCAAAAAGACGAACGTTTGTCCAAAAAGACAAAGCTTCGTTACCAAAAAAAGACGAAGGTTTGTTCAAAAGGACCAAGTTTTGTCTTAAAAGACGAAGCTTGGTCCAAAAAAACGAACGTTTGTCCAAAAAGACAAAGCTTCGTTACCAAAAAACGAAGGTTTGTCCAAAAGGACCAAGTTTTGTCTTAAAAAAGACGAAGCTTGGTCCAAAAAGACGAACGTTTGTCCAAAAAGACAAAGCTTCGTTACCAAAAAAAACGAATACACGAATGTATATATGTGGTAGGGCAGGTTGAGACACCGGGCTGTTCCGGACAGCCCTAGATTCTATCGAGACAACTATCTGCCCTAGTGTATATAGAGACAGAAGTTTAACAATAGAAGGCTGGCCACTTATCTAATTGGAGGCTGTCCACGTAAGACCCTCACAAATATTCGCACCTAACTTGACCTTTGTGACACTAGCGATTTCGAACCCTATCTATTTCAATTACATAAAAATCGAATTATGCCGGCCCGTGTGCTGCAAAAGACTGCCTCTAGTGTCACTTGGAAGTCTCAGGACGGAATTATTACTCAGAAATTCGGTTGCGATGCAATTTCTCCATGAAACGGGCCTATTCCGGAAAGCCTAGTCAAAGCTCCTACAAGCTCAACTTCTCTAATTAGAGCTTATATTCCAGTAGCAGCGCCTGCGTGCGTGGCTGCAAGACTGGGTGCAAAAATTTAGTTTGCAAGTGTAAAAAGGCTGGATTAAAATGTAGTACGAAATGTCATGATAATGTTCCATGTTGCAACTTGTAAACTCTTATGCGTATGTGTACGTTTCTCTGCCTTTTCAATTGTGTCGATATATACTAGCATTATTCTTGCATTAATAAAAACTAAAAGCTTAGATAAAACTGACGACTAGACTAAGAGTCACAAAGGTCAAGTTAGGTGCGAATATTTATGAGGGTCTTACGTGGACAGCCACCAATTAGATAAGTGGCCAGCCTTCTATTGTTAAACCTCTGTCTCTATATACACTAGGGCAGAGTTTTCTCGATAGAATCTAGGGCTGTCCAGAGCAGCCCGGTGTCTCAACCTGCCCTACCACATATATACATGGCACTAAGACAACGAACCCTTGTAAAGTACCGATTCTTAGTTAGAATACATGATATGATATGAGTCTTAATATAATCCTAATTGTTGACTAACAATTTTGTTTTACTAATATTTTATGCATGTATAGATAAACACTAGCAATGCCCAATATATGTACGTATAATATCAACATAATATGTCCTTAAATGGGTTATATGTTTTGGTTGTTCTTGAATAAACAAACAAACAAACATATATGTAGTATGGCACAAAATAACACTGTAGGCAAAATTTCAAATCACGTGATCATGTCACGTGACTCCCAGAGCACAAAACGTGAGTGAATTTTCGGCAAACGATAACTCTGCTTATACTTTGCGTATAGTCACACTTTATGTACCAAAATGTAGCTTATGTGCTTCTCTAGTTGAACATTATTTTGGTTTTTAACATTTATGTCGGATTTGGATAAAAAATGTCATTATGTGTTTTCGAAGTCGAACTCTGAGCAATAAAATTCATATAAAAAATTTCTAAGCTTTATTTTAAAAAACTAAAAAATTGTTCAACTGCGCAGAGCCTAAGACTATAATTGTGCAAAATTTTGTAGATAAATATCTCACCAACATTTTATAATCGAATGCCGAAAAATTGGTTTTGTATTCACACAGCCTATATTTGAGTCTGCTGCTGCAAATGGTTTCTTGTGCGATTTTTTTGCACAGAACGCAATAAAATTGTTTTAATTTTTCATTACGACTAATAAAATTTACGTATCGTCTGTTTGGAAAACTTCAAAAAGCGTTGATGCACTGGCTTACTTGCTAAATTTGTGTAGTAGTCGAATAAAATCAGTAAATTGTCCAATTTTTCCAAATTTTTTGCTATGGAGATATGCGCGTCAAAACATCAGAAATAGTATTTTGGGCAACTTTTTTTCAAGAATGATAGCGATAGGTCATTTTGGCTGTTTTTAAAAAATACGGCCCAAATCCTTGATTCCCGGAGCGCCCCCTTAACACCAACAATTTCAGTTCAGATTATGGGGGTCTCATATTTATATTAAAAGTGTAAAATTTTGCCTAAAAATATTCCAACATAGCGGGGCATCGTTGTGGGAAAGTCAGAATGATGTCAAATTGTAAAAACAAAAGGACAAAATATGTACAAATATAGTACCAAAAAAGTACAAAAAATGTACAAAAAATGTATATACAAAAAAAGTATATACAAAAATAGGGTCAAAAATATTACAAAAACTGCAAAACTTGCTGAAAATTTTAACGTCTTTTTTATATACACTTTTAAGGCCTATTTAACGAATTTACTATCAAATTTTCACAGAAATTCTTGTTCTGAAACAAAAAAATAAAAGTACAAAAAGGTACAAAAATAGTACAAAAAACGTACAAAAATAGTACAAAACATTTGAATGGAAAGTACAAAAAAAGTACAAAAATAGTACAACAAAGGTATATACAAACTTGCACTAAACAGTACAAAAAAGAACAAAAAATGTACAAAAAGTGAACAAAAAAAGTACAAAAAATGTACAAAAAAAGTACAAACTTGCCAGGCCAGAGTACAAAAATAGTACAAAAAAGTAAAAAAATTTACTTTTTTTGTAACTTTTTGTACTTTTTTGTACATTTTTTGTACTAATTCTTTTTTGTGCCTCTTTCTTTCTATTGTTTGGCTCCATCGTTTGGTCAAGGTTCGGTTGGGGGAAACATTATTTTTGCCCATAAATCGCTTCCTACCCCATCTTTTAATAAAAATATAGAACCCCCATCTTCAGCCAAGCCCCCAATCTGATCTCTAGCCCCCGCATTTTTTCGACTGATGATCCGGAGTCCCCCTGTATCTCCAAAAAATGAACTCAGCGCGTCCGAAAACCTATAAAAACGTGTTTTTACATTGAAAAAATGTGAGTTTGAATTTTCCTCACCTGCCGAACCACATGAAACAAAATGAGTACAAAATTTATACAAAAAAAGTACAAAAATTATACAAAGATTGTACAAAAAATTTTGTATAAATTTTGTACTTTTTTTGTATAAATTTTGTACAAATTTTGTATAAATTTTGTATAAATTTTGTACTCAGACTGCAAGTTTGTATAAATTTTGTACAACTTTTGTGCAAATTTTGTACTTCCTGTTCAAACATTTTTGTACGATTTTTGTACATTTTTTGTACAAATTTTGTACTTTTTCAATTTTTTTTTGGGACCTTTTTTATTGATACTACAGGCATCAGGCTGCCTAAATGTCGCTAAAATGACAACTAAAACCACAAAAAAATTTCTGAATTTTGTATAAAATTTGTACATTTTTTGTACAAAATTTGTACTTATTTTGTATAAATTTTGTACAAATTTTGTATAAATTTTGAACTTTTTCAAAAAATTTTTTGGGACCTTTTTCACTGATACTACAGGCATCAGGCTGCTTCAAAGTTGTTAAAATGGCAAATAAAACCACAAAAAATTTCTGAATTTTGTATAAAATTTGTACATTTTTGTACAAAATTTGTACTTATTTTGTATAAATTTTGTACAAATTTTGTATAAATTTTGTACTTTTTCAAAAAAAATTTTGGGACCTTTTTCACTGATACTACAGGCATCAGGCTGCTTCAATGTTGTTAAAATGGCAAATAAAACCACAAAAAATTTCTGAATTTTGTATAAAATTTGTACATTTTATGTACAAAATTTGTACTTATTTTGTATAAATTTTGTACAATTTTGTGTTTTTATTTGAACAGTACCATACGATTTTGGCTTTGCCATTGGCAATGCCATTTCACTTTAAGACAAGATGAAAGCATTTGTATAGGCTCACAGACCGCAATTGAGTTGAACATGAAGTGGGCCGCCCGTTCGAGGTACTGAGTTCAACTGACTCGTTGGTCTCTCACGACACCATGTTGTGTTCATAAAAACAAACGTATATATGTATCTAAACCATACCTCCTTCAAGCACTATCAAGCTGTTACTTGATAAATGTTTAACTTTAAAGAACATTTTAAACCAGCTTAGGGTCGATCCATATGTACGTTCATCTCAAAAAATTAAAAAATAATTACACCACTGACTTGTCGCTAAGATTATGCTACAACTCATACTTTGATCCAACTTTATGATGGCTGTAGTGTTTGAAAAGTTAAAATATATGAATCAATACAAATCAATTACCAAAAAACACACGAGACATTAAAAAATTGATTAAACAAGCACGAAGTGCAATTTCAAAACGTTTATTTCTCACAATAACTCAAGACAGTACACACAGTTACTACTGTATGTTAGTGAGCAAAAATTAAAACATTGAAACAATACAAAAAATGAACAAATAAAAACGAACAGGCAAAAAACCATTTCTTCCCCCCCCCCCCCCCCCCCCCCCCCCCCCCCCCCCCCCCCCCCCCCCCCCCCCCCCCCCCCCCCCCCCCCCCCCCCCCCCGAGTAGATATATATATATATATATATATATATATATATATATATATATATATACACACACCATATTTTGCACAACAATTGATGTGAACATAATTCCGATCGATGCTTTCGGCAGTCTCTACCTGATACCTCAAATCATTCATATGACATATGCATCTTCGATTGTATACGTATACGAGTCCTCTCCTGGCTCTACGCTCACGAATAAAAAGGTCATGTTCATGGGTCACGTATGCGTGTTGCATAGCGTTCAACATGTTTTAAAAATGCGCTGTGACTGACCCGGTAGTTTACAAATTAAATTATTATAAAAATGCCCTTCACAGAAGGGCAGCAATGTTAGTAGAATAGGAAAGCGGAAAAATGCTAATATGCTTGTTAAACACCCGGGACAAGTTTTGCCGCCGAATAGGAAAACGCAGCTTGCTAAATGAAGCGGACAAGAGTTGTGTCAGAATAGGAAAACGCAGCTTTTTAAATGAAACGGACAAGACTTGCGTCAGAATAGCAATCGCCCTGCGACACGTCAGTGCTTTCTGCACCCTATTCGCGCGAATAACTAGGAAAAGCATTCTTGACGCTTACTATCACATATTCACATGTCAGGACTTGTAGTGTAAAGTAGATATACAGTTACTTAATTTAAATTTCTTCACATATTACATACATATCTATTTTTGTAAACATCTTTCCCGAAAGTTACGAATGACATATTTTAAATAAACATTTCACAGCAAGTACATACTAATATTCAACACGAAGCTTAGTCTACTTAAATGTTTATGATGATTAAACACATGTACGTATAACGTATGTGTAAAAATAAAAACGAATGACCGCTATGATCGATTAATGATTCTTGTGAATGTACGACTCATTACAAGAATGTTTATTCCGGTCATGGCTTGCCTTTGTAAATAACATCAAGAACCAGCTATGTATACTATACTTTTCCGGCAACAGAGCAGCTCATGATAATGGCTGATTAGTTCGCGCGAATAGGGTGCAGAAAGCACTGACGTGTCGCAGGGCGATTGCTATTCTGACGCAAGTCTTGTCCGTTTCATTTAAAAAGCTGCGTTTTCCTATTCTGACACAACTCTTGTCCGCTTCATTTAGCAAGCTGCGTTTTCCTATTCGGCGGCAAAACTTGTCCCGGGTGTTTAACAAGCATATTAGCATTTTTCCGCTTTCCTATTCTACTAACATTGCTGCCCTTCTGTGAAGGGCATTTTTATAATAATCCTATCCATTTTTCCGCTTGAGAGATTCAGCTTCAAATCATGAAAATGTTTTCACCGGTATCACAGGGGGGGGTTGCACAAGTTCTGGTTATTACGTAAATCTGGCAACAAAACAAATAGCACGCTGCAATGCACAGTAAATATATGGGTTTATATTCGAATACAAGACGACAGGAGTGGGTTTATATTCGAATACAAGACGACAGGAGTCCATCTATAACTGTTTTGGCTACACTGCTTCTTTTTTAGAAGAAAACAATTCTTTTTCCTCACAACAACGTTATATTCACGTTCAGCACCTCAAATTAACCTTTTTCACAGTTTTTCAACAAAACTAAGAAAATTCAAAAATTTGGTCAGTTTGACATTCTGGCACTTTGCCAGGATTGCCAAGGTGGAACAGTTCTTACGACGCGTACCAAACAGTATCAACTGACACGCCTGGCTTATATATTAAGTTGCAATAGAAAAACAGAACAAGCCGTTATCCCTTAAAGCGTTATACATTGATGAAATCATGAAAAATCATCTTTTCAACGGTATCACAGGGTGGTACACCAGTTCTGGCTACAACGTAAATGCGGCAACAAAACAAATAACACGCTGCAATGCACAGTATATGGGCTAATATTCGAATACAAGACGACAGGCCTTCATCTGTAACCGTTTTGGCTGTACTGCCTACATATTTCCTATGTATAGTACACACAACCGTACTTGACCACTGAGCACTATTTTGGAAGAAAATACTAATTATTTTGTCAAAATAACGTTATATTCGCGTTCAGCACCTCAAATTACCCCTTTTCGCAGTTTTTTGACAAAACTGAAAAAATTCAAAAATTTGGTCAAATTGACCATTTTGGCACTTTGCCAGGGTTGCCAAAGTGGAACAGAGCATACAACGCAGACCAAAACGTATCAAATGACACCCCTGCACATATATATTACGTTGCAATAGAAATACAGAACGAGCAGTTACCCATTAAAGCGTTATACATTGAGAAAATCATGAAAAATCATGTTTTCAACGGTATCACAGGGGGGTGCACCAGTTCTGGCTACTACGTAAATCTGACAACAAAACTAATAGCACGCTGCAATGCACAGTATATGGGTTTATATTCGAATACAAGACGACAGGCCTCCATCTATAACCGTTTTGTATTTTTTTTGGCAAATTTTTTTGGTTTTGTATTATAGGAAATATTTTTTGTTTATAAAATTTTTAAAAACACCCAAGTCTGATCTTTTATTGATGGGGTTGTAGTATGAGTACAGCCAAAACGTTACAGATGAAGGCCTGTCGTCTTGTATTCGAATATTAGCCCATATACTGTGCATTGCAGCGTGTTATTTGTTTTGTTGCCGCATTTACGTTGTAGCCAGAACTGGTGTACCACCCTGTGATACCGTTGAAAAGATGATTTTTCATGATTTCATCAATGTATAACGCTTTAAGGGATAACGGCTTGTTCTGTTTTTCTATTGCAACTTAATATATAAGCCAGGCGTGTCAGTTGATACTGTTTGGTACGCGTCGTAAGAACTGTTCCACCTTGGCAATCCTGGCAAAGTGCCAGAATGTCAAACTGACCAAATTTTTGAATTTTCTTAGTTTTGTTGAAAAACTGTGAAAAAGGTTAATTTGAGGTGCTGAACGTGAATATAACGTTGTTGTGAGGAAAAAGAATTGTTTTCTTCTAAAAAAGAAGCAGTGTAGCCAAAACAGTTATAGATGGACTCCTGTCGTCTTTTATTCGAATATAAACCCACTCCTGTCGTCTTGTATTCGAATATAAACCCATATATTTACTGTGCATTGCAGCGTGCTATTTGTTTTGTTGCCAGATTTACGTAATAACCAGAACTTGTGCAACCCCCCCCCCCCCTGTGATACCGGTGAAAACATTTTCATGATTTGAAGCTGAATCTCTCAAGCGGAAAAATGGATAGGATTATTATAAAAATGCCCTTCACAGAAGGGCAGCAATGTTAGTAGAATAGGAAAGCGGAAAAATGCTAATATGCTTGTTAAACACCCGGGACAAGTTTTGCCGCCGAATAGGAAAACGCAGCTTGCTAAATGAAGCGGACAAGAGTTGTGTCAGAATAGGAAAACGCAGCTTTTTAAATGAAACGGACAAGACTTGCGTCAGAATAGCAATCGCCCTGCGACACGTCAGTGCTTTCTGCACCCTATTCGCGCGAACTAATCAGCCATTATCATGAGCTGCTCTGTTGCCGGAAAAGTATAGTATACATAGCTGGTTCTTGATGTTATTTACAAAGGCAAGCCATGACCGGAATAAACATTCTTGTAATGAGTCGTACATTCACAAGAATCATTAATCGATCATAGCGGTCATTCGTTTTTATTTTTACACATACGTTATACGTACATGTGTTTAATCATCATAAACATTTAAGTAGACTAAGCTTCGTGTTGAATATTAGTATGTACTTGCTGTGAAATGTTTATTTAAAATATGTCATTCGTAACTTTCGGGAAAGATGTTTACAAAAATAGATATGTATGTAATATGTGAAGAAATTTAAATTAAGTAACTGTATATCTACTTTACACTACAAGTCCTGACATGTGAATATGTGATAGTAAGCGTCAAGAATGCTTTTCCTAGTTATTCGCGCGAATAGGGTGCAGAAAGCACTGACGTGTCGCAGGGCGATTGCTATTCTGACGCAAGTCTTGTCCGTTTCATTTAAAAAGCTGCGTTTTCCTATTCTGACACAACTCTTGTCCGCTTCATTTAGCAAGCTGCGTTTTCCTATTCGGCGGCAAAACTTGTCCCGGGTGTTTAACAAGCATATTAGCATTTTTCCGCTTTCCTATTCTACTAACATTGCTGCCCTTCTGTGAAGGGCATTTTTATAATAATTCGTTTGTTTTTATGAACACAACATGGTGTCGTGAGAGACCAACGAGTCAGTTCGAACTCAGTACCTCGAACGGGCGGCCCACTTCATGTTCAACTCAATTGCGGTCGGTCCCCTCCTACAAATGCTTTCATCTTGTCTTAAAGTGAAATGGCATTGCCAATGGCAAAGCCAAAATCGTATGGTACTGTTCAAATAAAAACACAAAATCGTACAAAATTTATACAAAATAAGTACAAATTTTTGTACATAAAATGTACAAATTTTATACAAAATTCAGAAATTTTTTGTGGTTTTATTTGCCATTTTAACAACATTGAAGCAGCCGGATGCCTGTAGTATCAGTGAAAAAGGTCCCAAAATTTTTTTTGAAAAAGTACAAAATTTATACAAAATTTGTACAAAATTTATACAAAATAAGTACAAATTTTGTACAAAAATGTAAAAATGTTGCAGACAAAATTCAGAAATTTTTTGTGGTTTTATTTGCCATTTTAACAACTTTGAAGCAGCCTGATGCCTGTAGTATCAGTGAAAAAGGTCCCAAAAAATTTTTTGAAAAACTTCAAAATTCAGACAAAATTTGTACAAAATTTATACAAAATAAGTACAAATTTTGTACAAAAAATGTACAAATTTTATACAAAATTCAAGAAAATTTTTTGTGGTTTTAGTTGTCATTTTAGCGACATTTAGGCAGCCTGACGCCTGTAGTATCAATAAAAAAGGTCCCAAAAAAAAATTGTAAAAGATTACCGGAAAATTTGTACAAAAAATGTTCAAGAAATTGGTCAAAAATGTTGAACAGGAAGTTCAAAATTTCACAAAAGTTGTACAAAATTTATACAACTTGCAGTACTGAGTACAAAATTTATCACAAAATTTATACAAAATTTGCTACAAAATTCAATGCAGAAAAGTTACGAAATTGATACAAATTTTTATTAGTAAATTTTTGTATAATTTTTGTAACTCTTTTTTTGTATAAATTTTGTACTCATTTGGTTTCATGTGATTGGCAGGCTGAGGAAAAATCGAACTCACATTTTTTCAATGTAAAAACACGTTTTTATAGGTTTTCAGAGACGCGCTGAGTTCATTTTTTGGAGATACAGGGGGACTTACCGGATCATCAGTCGAAAAAATGCGGGGGCTAGAGATAGATTGGGGGCTTCTGGCTGAAGATGGGGATTCTATATTTTTATTAAAAAATGGGTGTAGGAAGCGATTTAATGGGCGAAAATAATGTTTCCCCCAACCGAACCTGACAAACGATGGAGCCAAACAATAGAAAGAAAAGAGGCAACAAAAAGAATAATTTACAAAAAATGTTGACAAAGAATTTTCAAAAAGTTACAGAAAAAAGTAAATTTTTTTACTTTTCTGTACTATTTTTGTATTCTGGCCATGGCAAGTTTGCACTTTTTTTGTACATTTTTTGTACTTTTTTTGTTCACTTTTTTGTACATTTTTTGTTCTTTTATGTACTGTTTAGTGCAAGTTTGTATATACCTTTGTTACTATTTTTGTACTTTTTTTTGTCTTTCCATTCAAAATGTTTTGTACTATTTTTGTTTACGTTTTTTCTATTTTTGTACCTTTTTGTACTTTTATTTGTATTTTGTTTCAGAACAAGAATTTCTGTGAAAATTTGATAGTAGAATTCAGTTAAATAGGCACTTAAAAGTGTATTAAGAAAAGACTTAAAAATTTCAGTCAAGTTTTGCAGTTTTTTGTAAATATTTTGACCATATTTTTGTATATACTTTTTTTTGTATATACATTTTTTGTACATTTTTTGTACTTTTTTGGTACTATATTTGTACATATTTTGTACCTTTTTTTTTTACAATTTGACATCATTCTGACTTTCCCACAACGATGCCCCGCTATGTTGGAATATTTTTAGGCAAAATTTTACACTTTTAATATAAATATGAGACCCCGATAATCTGAACTGAAATTGTTGGTGTTAAGGGGGCGCTTCCGGGAATCAAGGGATTGGGGCAGTATTTTTTAAAAACAGCCAAAATGACCTATCAAGCCTATGATTTCATTTTTGAAAAAAAGTTGCCCAAAATACTATTTCTGATGTTTTGACGCGCATATCTCCATAGCAAAAAATTTGGAAAAATTGGACAATTTACTGATTTTATTCGACTACTACACAAATTTAGCAAGTAAGCCAGTGCATCAACGCTTTTTGAAGTTTTCCAAACAGACGATACGTAAATTTTATTAGTCGTAATGAAAAATTAAAACAATTTTATTGCGTTCTGTGCAAAAAAATTGCACAAGAAACCATTTCGGCAGCAGCAGACTCAAATATAGGCTGTGTGAATACAAAACCAATTTTTCGGCATTCGATTATAAAATGTTGGTGAGATATTTATCTACAAAATTTTGCACAATTATAGTCTTAGGCTCTGCGCAGTTGAACAATTTTTTAGTTTTTTAAAAATAAAGCTTAGAAATTTTTTATATGAATTTTATTGCTCAGAGTTCGACTTCGAAAACACATAATGACATTTTTTATCCAAATCCGACATAAATGTTAAAAACCAAAATAATGTTCAACTAGAGAAGCACATAAGCTACATTTTGGTACATAAAGTGTGACTATACGCAAAGTATAAGCATAGTTATCGTTTGCCGAAAATTCACTCACGTTTTGTGCTCTGGGAGTCACGTGACATGATCACGTGATTTGAAATTTTGCCTACAGTGTTATTTTGTGCCATACTACATATATGTTTGTTTGTTTGTTTATTCAAGAACAACCAAAACATATAACCCATTTAAGGACATATTATGTTGATATTATACGTACATATATTGGGCATTGCTAGTGTTTATCTATACATGCATAAAATATTAGTAAAACAAAATTGTTAGTCAACAATTAGGATTATATTAAGACTCATATCATATCATGTATTCTAACTAAGAATCGGTACTTTACAAGGGTCCGTTGTCTTAGTGCCATGTATATATGTGGTAGGGCAGGTTGAGACACCGGGCTGTTCTGGACAGCCCTAGATTTTATCGAGACAACTCTGCCCTAGTGTATATAGAGACAGAGGTTTAACAATAGAAGGCTGGCCACTTATCTAATTGGTGGCTGTCCACGTAAGACCCTCATAAATATTCGCACCTAACTTGACCTTTGTGACTCTTAGTCTAGTCGTCAGTTTTATCTAAGCTTTTAGTTTTTATTAATGCAAGAATAATGCTAGTATATATCGACACAATTGAAAAGTCAGAGAAACGTACACATACGCATAAGAGTTTTACAAGTTGCAACATGGAACATTATCATGACATTTCGTACTACATTTTAATCCAGCCTTTTTACACTTGCAAACTAAATTTTTGCACCCAGTCTTGCAGCCACGCACGCAGGCGCTGCTACTGGAATATAAGCTCTAATTAGAGAAGTTGAGCTTGTAGGAGCTTTGACTAGGCTTTCCGGAATAGGCCCGTTTCATGGAGAAATTGCATCGCAACCGAATTTCTGAGTAATAATTCCGTCCTGAGACTTCCAAGTGACACTAGAGGCAGTCTTTTGCAGCACACGGGCCGGCATAATTCGATTTTTATGTAATTGAAATAGATAGGGTTCGAAATCGCTAGTGTCACAAAGGTCAAGTTAGGTGCGAATATTTGTGAGGGTCTTACGTGGACAGCCTCCAATTAGATAAGTGGCCAGCCTTCTATTGTTAAACTTCTGTCTCTATATACACTAGGGCAGATAGTTGTCTCGATAGAATCTAGGGCTGTCCGGAACAGCCCGGTGTCTCAACCTGCCCTACCACATATATACATTCGTGTATTCGTTTTTTTTGGTAACGAAGCTTTGTCTTTTTGGACAAACGTTCGTCTTTTTGGACCAAGCTTCGTCTTTTTTAAGACAAAACTTGGTCCTTTTGGACAAACCTTCGTTTTTTGGTAACGAAGCTTTGTCTTTTTGGACAAACGTTCGTTTTTTTGGACCAAGCTTCGTCTTTTAAGACAAAACTTGGTCCTTTTGAACAAACCTTCGTCTTTTTTTTGGTAACGAAGCTTTGTCTTTTTGGACAAACGTTCGTCTTTTTGGACCAAGCTTCGTCTTTTAGGACAAACCTTGGTCCTTTTGGACGAAGCTTCGTCTTTTTCTGGTAACGAATGTTCGTTACCCGTAACGAATTGGAAACTTTTTTTTGCAATGTACTGTATATTTGACAAGTGTTTGCAAAATCAGACTGTTTTTAGATTTCAATAAAAAACAGAAGTTCCTTTCTGGATCGTTCTGAGAAAAATTTTGCAAGACAGGTGAAATAAGTACAGCTCTCAACTCATCAAAAAACGGGCACATGAGCAGAAAATGACATTCATCTTCAACGGCATTACATGAACACAATTTACAAATACGTTCCTCTCTATGTATGCGATGCGTATGTCGACGATCCCATCTGCCACGCTCGATTTCTAGGTCATGAGACCTAAGACGAAGCTGAGTAAATGCGTGCAAATGGTCGGCGTTTTTTATAACATCGAAGTAGTATTCTAGTCCAAATTCAGGTTTGATTTTTATATAGAGATCCAAACTTGGTAGACCTAGACAACGAGAATTCAAAGAACTTTTGAAGAGAAGAATAAGTCTCTTTTTTGCTTCTGATAAAAACATTTTAGTGTCCGTTAATTTTTGAATTTGCCAATTAGCTATTAGATTAACCTGACTCAATATAAAAATTTTTAAGCTCAAAAAAAAGTTTTAGCTTTTCATTTAAAACTTTATCCATTCTTGAGCTTTTTGAAGTTAGTGATTTTTCTATTGCATTGAAAATCTCGTCAGCAGTTATTGCTCTATCTAACAAACTATTGTACGTCATATTACTTAGGTAACATGTTAGCTGATATTGCCTGTATGAAGCAAATGGGATAGGTTTGTTATAACTAAATAATTTTTTATAAAGTGAGTAAAAGTTTTTTAAAGGCAGAATAACCGTGTTTGATTTAGGACGTAGTATACGCCAAAATAAATACGGGTTTTCAGTTTTTATGTTATGAAGTTTAAAAGAAAGTTTTGTTTCATTTTCTCTTTTTGCACGCCTTATCGTTTTTTTGTATTGCTGTCGAGCATTCTTATATGTTGCTTCTGTGTAAACGCTTTTATAAACCGAAAATATTTTAACTGCTCCGAAAAATTCTTTTTTGGCTTTTGTACAAGCAAGATTCCACCAAGGTTTAGGTATCCTAGCACGCTTGCAATTCAGAGATGAAATATTATTACAATCACCATTCACAATATTAGTCATTGCATCAACGCAGTTATCGATTGATTCACTACAGCCTAACAGCTGTTATAGTTGTGTTTAGAGTCAGATAATTTGAATACGATTCGGCTAATTTCGGAGACCAATTTGGATGTTTCACAACTATTTCAGATTCAGTAGGCAATTTTTCTTGAATACTATTTGTGAAGTTCAAACAGTTTAGTTGCAAAACTAATGGTCTATGAGTAGTAAATTCCGTATTCTCGGAGTCAGAGCCTTCAAAACTATCATCAACAGTAGTATAGTGAGGGGATCTCAGGGCTGATTGGGTAGGGTTCAGGAGCTTATCTTTAGCATGTAAAATCCCCCGTGTAATTGGGTAGGGTTCAGGAGCCTATCTTTAGCGTGTAAAATCCCCCGTGCTGCAGTCTATCGATTTGGGTAGGGTTCAGGAGCCGGGTTAGCTAGCTGGCTGGCTGGCATGACAGCTGACGCTGTCAATTATTTTTTAAAAATTTGTAATATTTTTCAATTATGTTTAGTTAATAATTTTTACCACTAATATTTTTAAATTGTTTGCAAATTATAAATTTTATGCAAGTACTACTGAAAAATGAACAATTTTCTTGGAGTCAAAAATATGTTTAATTTTTATTTCAAAATTATTAATTAATAATTTATGTAATTAAATCGTATTTTTTATATCTAATTAAATCTTAATTATATTTTAAAACCTGGTAAATTTTTTCACGTAATGTGGTGAATTTTTCAAAAGACTAATGCAAGTGAAATGAATGCTAGCAGTGTGTGTAACAGCTGCCTGGCTGTCTTACGGTAGTTTTTTCCTATGTTGACACCGCACATTTTACGGGCATGGAAGATTTCTCAGCCACAGTAGGTTCGATCAACATGATCAATACGTCATGTAGTAGCTAATTATATGTACTACAAGTTGATATAAAAAGCTAAGCTTAATACCTAAGCTAAAGCCAGATATACTAATTTTACTAAACCCTATGCTAATTTTCCTATGTTGACACCGCATGGGGCATGGAAGATTTCTTAGCGGTTATAGATCCGATCAAGACGATCAATATGTCATCTTATAGACAATTATGTGGACTACAAGTTGATATAAAAAGCTAAGCTAAATTTTTACGCTAAAGCCAGATATACCTGTTTTAGTAAACCCTATGCTAAATTTAGTTAGCAACCACAAAAAGTGGAATTGCGTCGGTTAAGTAGGTTGACAGAATGTGTGACGTCATTGATAAATGACAGTATTATGAGTCATAGCGTGGGTTATAGCTGTCAGAATTGTAGGTAAATTGGCATTTTGGCGCCATCAGCTGTCATGGATGATTAATTGACATTTTCTGCGTCATTACCTATCGTACTGTATAGGGGGGGTACTGTGCTTAAGTGAACTCAAGGTAGTATACTAAGGTAGTAGTAGCAATATATTTTGTTATTACCTAGCCCCCTCCTAAAATAATCTTGTTACCTGAAAGCCCCCCTCCTTGGCAATGACCTAGCCCACTCCTACATAATTTATTACCTAGCCCCCCTGGATAATGACCTAGCCCCCTGCCATCCAGTAGAGACAAGTGGGGCTCGATCTAAGCTACTTAAGAATAACTACAAAAAAACACAGTAAATTTCAATAAACTTTATTTATTACGATAAAAAATATAGTTACGATAAACAATATAATTACGATAAAGCAATATAATTACGATAAACTATGATACTAAATCAATCTTAGTACTATAAACAATGATACAAATCTTAGTACGATAAACAATGACAATTATGCAAGTACGCAATAATAATAACAATTAACAATACAATGTTGACTCTTGTATATTGTTCGGCTTAACTTCACTACAGATTCAACTGAGCCGATGTAGTGGTGCTCCATCTTCTGTGAAAACTTGATATTCCACATAGCGAGCGTTGTATGCGCCCTTGTTGTCTGG
>JASANF010010784.1:0-11566 GCA_030248245.1 Trissonchulus sp. WLG1_4
GAGCATTTAGGCTTAGGCAATGAAAGAGGGGACTATTTTGTCGAAACTGCAGCAGCGTAAGTTATTTTACCCGTCGCCATAAATAAATTGTATTTTGCAATACCAATAAAAATGCAAGAAATAGTAAGTGTACAATGACTCCTCGCGGATAGTTGTAGAGGTATAGCCAGTCGGGAAAAAAAACCCACTTTGGAAACTTTTGGTCATATCCCAAGTAATACACAAAATTAAAAGTTTCTTTTTATTTTCTTATCAAGCCTTACCCTAAGCCGTAAAATGCAGCATAAAACGTTTTGGTATCATTTACATCATGGCAGAAATTTTGATCTAAAGTCATGGGAAAAAAAACCCAATTCGGGAAAAAAAACCCACGTCGGGAAAAAAAGAACCCAATTTCATCGATCAATAAAAAACGTCATGAGCATGCCACCGGCGATGTTGAGCATGCATCTGATAGAGTACCACCTCCTCTTTCAAACGCACACCCCAACTTGTTCGTACCTCTACCGGTTGGCCTACAGCAAGCCATGAAAGTTGGCCCCAAAATTCACTAGGGGGCACTTAGTGAAAATTTTTCAAAAATCAAATTTTACTGAAATTGCATGCAGAGTCGCGTAATCGCTATAACAGTGCTATACGGTCGTTTTCTACCGATTTTAACAAGGTTTCATTCAGAAAACAAGCATTTTAATAGATTTAGCATGTAAAATGTACTGAATCAAGGGGTACTGTGGATAGTAGGCACTAAAAATCCATCATTGTGTCATAATATGACGTTAAAAAGCATTGATTCTTGTTTAAAACATCTAATCACGTCATTTTGGGTTGTTTGCGGCAAAATTTTGCAAAAAATGAGGGTATTCAAATTTTGAAACATTACCCGAACAGGTTTCGTTTCTCGCCAGAATTCCGGGTTTGTTAGTAATTTCTCATCATATGGGCACCCAACAAGACCGGTTTTGTGTTTCTATCACGTTTATTCATCGAATTACACAACTTGAAAAATTGGGTTTTTTTTCCCCGACGTGGGTTTTTTTTCCCATGAAGTTGAGGCACTGTGGCTCAGCTGTGGTTCAGTGTGGCACTTAACATTTTTGCTTAATTTGTAGCCCTATAGGTGGCCTCCGTGGGATTTGAACAGATTTGGATAACTTTGTTTAGATGAGGAGTACCGATGGTTCAAAGTTGGCCAAATTTTTCAAGCTTCGTAGGTGAAAACAGTCAAAATTTCGATTCCTCATAAAAATTGTAAACATGATCAGAATCAGTTCTAAACTCGTGTATGGAGTTGTTTAGAGGGTGTTTTATTGCACACAAAAATTGGTACCAATTGAACCACCCTAAGCTCAGAAACTGGGGTGGGTTTTTTTTCCCAACAAACGGGGTGGGTTTTTTTCCCGATTGGCTATACGGTACGACAGACGACATACAAAGTCAAAAATTCTATTTGTTTGGCGAATAATTTCTGAGATGTATGTAGGTATAAATAAATATAATTAGAAGTAGTTGCCATCCGAATCCAGTCTAAGATTTTGCAATCTGCAATAAACACATCCCATTTGATTCAGAATTTGAATTTGATGGGTTAAAACCATTAACTTCTAATTATATCTATTTATTTCTACAACATGGGGCCTTTTGCATAGAACGCTCTATAGGTGAAATAGGTGCAATAGGTTGATAGCTATTAACCATTTGCGTTGCAGAAAACGATAGGTAAACAGTCAACAGTCGATAGGTTCAATAGAGAATTTTCATCACTAGTTCGATAGGTATTTTGCAATACATAGATCCGATAGGCGGTCATTGCAAAGAGAGCCTATTGCACATATTGAAATCCCAAATGTAAAGATAGGTATACAACAGTGGCGTACCCAGAAAAAAATTTCGGGGGGGGGGGGAATGACTTTTCGATTTTTTGTAATGGGTTAAAATGCACTTTTTAGCAATTTTAACACTCGTAAAACGCCTTACAAACGCAAGATTACTAAACCACAAGGCTGCAGGGGTCTGGGGGCGGCAGCCCCCAGAAAAAAATAGGGAAAATTTTCGATTTCTTGGCCAAATTCTGTTAATTGGAGGCGTATCAGAAAGTTTTTCCGGCCAGACCATAAAAACCAAAGGACACAAGGTTGCAGGGGTCTGGGCTGGGGGCGGCAGCCCCCAGAAAAAAATTGGCGATTTTTCCAATTTTTAGACCGAATTTGGTCAACTGGAGACGTATCAGAAATTTTTCCGACAAAATTTAAAACAAAAGTTGGGAATGTCATATCAGACAATGTATTCCAGAAGTAAATGTAGCATAATATACTCGTGTAGACATGCACATGCAGCATGTATACATGCATAGGCTTTGATGAAAGACAATAACGAGGAGTAGTAAGCCACATAGTAGCAGGGGTCTGGGGGCGGCAGCCCCCAGAAAAAAAATTGGGAAAAATTTTGATTTTTAGGCCAAATTTAGTCCATTGGAGACGTATCAGAAAATTTTTCCGGCCGGACCATAAAAACCAAAGGGGGGACCCTTGTGTAAAAAATCACTGGGGAAAAATTTCGGGGGGGGGGGGGGGGTTCCCCCCCATTCCCCCCGCCCCCTGGCCCTGAGTACGCCCTTGGTGTACAAGGTACCTATCGTTTCTATTCACATGCAAAAAATTGTTCCAATTGGTTTCGTGAATGATGAGTTTTAAATGAAACCTGTTCATGTAGGAAATTCGGTAAGTCACATTAACAAATCACACAATTAATAAAAATTCAGCCCAAATCATTATTTTCAGTTGTCTAGAAAAAGAAAAATGATATTTTGCTCTTCTGTGTTGTTTAAGATAATTAAAAATTACTATTTTAGACATGTAGTTTCTTCACAAGTTACAAAATTCCTCAATCTAAAAGCTGCAAAAAATGTATCTACATGCAGCATTTTTCCTGTTGGGCAACAGCTGAACAGGTCTTTAATTTTGATTCTGGTATCTTAACTAGCGATCGACCGGAAGCTCCGGCTCCGGCTCCGGCTCCGGCCGGATTTGAGCCTCCGGCTCCGGCTCCGGCAAAAAAAGTGCCGGAGCCGGAGAATTTTTTTCATTGTTCAAACTTTAACCAAAAGTTCAAATTTTGAGAAAAAATCGCAAGATTAACGAAGCGGCTAGTCGATTACAGTACTTACATTACTGCCAGTTGTGATGGAGATGACTACCCCTTTCTAGCAATGTATAATTTCTGGCATATTTTTAGGCAAAATTTTATGGGGGGGGGCGCGATGGGGGGGGGCAGCCCCCCCCAAGGATGGGGGGGGCGTCGACCAAAATGGGCGGGGGGCGCACCAATTTCACGATAAAACACTATTTTTATAAGAAAAAATGGTTATTATACGCTAAATGTTACGTTTTCATAGGTTATTATAGCTACGCTAATACTAAATTTAGCCAAAAAAGACTCAAAAACCCGACGAACACGACATTGCTACAGCTAAAAATTCGCTAAAACGTCCTTTCGGAAAAAATTTTGGGCTATGGGGGGGGCACCCCATCTGAAATGGGGGGGGGGGGCTCAAAATGGGGGGGGCGCGACGAAAATGGGGGGGGGGCGCCGGACCAAATGGGGGGGGGGGGGCCCCCCCCCCCCCCCCCACTAAAAATATGCCAGAATTTTAGGTCTCCAATTGACTAAACTCGGCCTAAAAATCAAAAGTTTCTCACACTCACGCTGCCGCCCCCAGACCCCTATAAGCTTGTAACTATGTGACTTAGTGATTTGAACTTGAGTTTTAGCTCTGATGTTTTCGGCCGGTCAAATATGTTTGCATGTGCATGTGCTGTTATTTCGCAATTTTTGTGTTAAAATAGCAAAAAAGTTAATTTTCACCCATTACAAAAAATCGAGAAGTCATTCCCCCTAAAGATTTTTTTCTGGTTACATGTGGCTGGCTGATATACGCCTAAATTACAGGGGTCGGGGGGGGGGGGGGGCGGGCGGTAATCCCCGGAAGCTACAGACATTTACGGCGTCGTATCTTCTACAAAGTGCAATCTTTTCCAAATTTGTCTATTTTTTTGGGTGTATATATTCTTATATACGTATATATATTCTTGACAATTTTGCAAGGTTTGACTAAAAGGGGGAGGTTCAGACGGACACCCTAAAGGCCTGAACAACCAGCTCCCTCTGACACCTGACACCTGGCCTTGGCACCGCAGTCAAAATGCCATACTGGTCAATTTGACCAAATTTTTGACTTTTCATCAATGTTGATGAAATTTTTTTGTGAGATCACCAAAAACTGGACCAGTCAGTGGCCAGTAGTCGTATGAGTGTGTAAAGACATATGTATAGAAATGGGGCATGACTGTTGAAACATTAAAAAATGCTGTTTCGAAAAAAATTGAAAATTTTTTCACAATTGTCAACATTTTTTACTAATTGAAATTTTTTTGTAAAACACTGCCTCCGGCTCCGGCTCCGGCATTTTGTATCCGGCTCCGGCTCCGGCTCCGGCTCCGGCAAAATTTTACCTCCGGTCGTTCGCTAATCTTAACACAGTGCTAGCGTTAAAGTGTCAATGTGCGCAGTGTGTTTTGCACGTCTTTTACCTTAGCTATGCTTCTGTCACTATTAAAATGCCTTGTAAAATCAGTGTGTTGCTGCTTTAGTGGTTTCTGAGAATGTAGTTTGAAAATGCAAAAGTCTGACAAAAAGCGCTCGACTAAGAATCGACGACATCTCCTCTACGTTGCAAACCTAACAGACTAACAACTCGGCCAGTCAGTTCTAATGCTTCAATAATCATGATATGTTAGAAATCGACAATGGTATTGTGTTCTTTCAAACTGTCATAACTTATTTGCAACAGAGCTTGCAAGATAAATTTGCAATTATGCATGAGCAAACATGAAGTTCAGTAATTTATCTTTATTTAAGATTATTACTTAAGTAACTAATCTACCTTTCAAATTCCGATTGCCGAAATCTTTAAGCTGAGATTTTGCAGTTTCAATTGGTGTAACAGGATAAGCTTTTCATGGAAAACATGCAATTTAACAAATAAACCTTTCGCTTGCCCAACAGGTTTACGATGGCCTCCGGCCAATGTACATAAAGGTGTATGCTTGGTGTTTTATGCAACGCAGTTCAATAGGCCCTATTGCCTATTGGACCAATCGCACCTATTGCACCTATTACTAGTGTTTGTGACCGGCCGGAATTTTCGGCCGCCCGGCCGGCCGCCGGCCGGCCTGATGGTCGCCGGCCGGCTCCGGCCGGCCGGCCGAAAAAAGCCGGCGCCGGCCGGCCGGCCGGCTAAAATCAGCCGGCCGCTGGTTTTATCCTAAAATTAGGCCGTTCCGGCCGGCCCGTGAAAGCCGGCCGGCCGGCTTTTACCGGCCGGCGGCTTTCGCGGCCGGTCACAAACACTACCTATTACTGTTGATTCTATACTATAGGCCCCTGCTTAGGAACCAACCACTTTAAAATAATTTGTTGGTCCTTTTCGGGTCAACTTTAGTCACTTTTCGCGACGGATGAAAAGCAACGACGATGATCAGGAAAATTTTTTTGAAACAGTACTGGGCCGGTATTCATAAAAGTCGGGATAAAAAGCTAGGCTTTTTATCCGTAAGTCTGGCTTGAAAAAGCCGAGATAAAAAGTCTGGCTTGCGCACAAGCTTGGATTTTTATCCGAGCTTTTTGGTCAATCCAGGCTTGTTCAAGCCTGGCTTTTTATCCGAGCTTTTTATTCATAATGAAAAAATCAATAAAATATACGTGGAAGCCGGGATTATAATCCGAGCTTGATTTTTATGAATACCATTAGCTCGGCTTTTTATCCCAGCTTTTATGAATACCAAAAAGCCTGGATAAAAAGCCGAGCTTGGTTTTATGAATACGAAAAGCCGGGATTTTAAGCCGGGCTTGCTCAAAGCTCGGATAAAAAGCCGAGCTTGCACTTTTATGAATACGGGTGCAGTATGTATATAGCAGGCGGGGAAAAAAAAACCCACCCCATTTTTTGGGGGAAAAAAAACCCACCCCAGTTCCGGAACTTGGGTACGTGGTACAGGTCTGAAAATTTGCCAGCGTATAGTACGGTCCCTGTAGGCAAACGTATATAAGCGGTATCCAAAAGGGGTCTCGCTGGTATTTTTTATGAGTCAAAAATTGGACCCCCCCATTTTTGACCCGACATGGCTCCAAGGGAGGTGAATTTTGGAGTCTCATTTCTCAGCACTAAGAGATGCGAGCTCAAATGTAAAAACACTTTTACTGAGGACTACCCATCCTCTATTCATGACCGCAGTGGCAGGTCCCTCCTTCTTTCGTACGAGAGGGGGCATGACCGAAATTAGACGGGGTAAAAAAAACCCATGTGGGGGAAAAAAAACCCACTTTTTGAAAATGGTCTGGTGATGTCGAAAAACCTAGTAGCTACTCCAAAAGACTCATGGTAGTGCAAAAAGACGTTTATTATTAGCACAAATGCGCAAACTGACACTTTCGCGATCGAATTCTGGAATACGGGCCTAACAGTCGGACTTTGTCATTTTGAGGTCCTTTTGGGGTGGAAAGTTGTATTTTCTGGTACTATTGCCAGTTTTTTGTACGTTTTTAATTTTAATCTATTAATTTATCGTGTTTAAACGCCAAATAACCGAACGAAAGTAAAATATGCCCGTCACGACCAGTCACACCCACTCAGGGTACCCCCCACAGAGGGTCGATGGCGTAAAAAGTAGCCATAAAGTGCAAATTTTGCATGAATTTGAAGCGTTATCACAACTTTTTAGTTGTTTTCAATGTTTTCAGGCGAAATTAAGGTGTTTTGTTTTCAAATCTGAAAATTCAAAATTTTATAATGGGCTGCGAAGGGCAGTTTTCAAACTTGTGTCCCTGAGGCCCTATAGCAAATCTGCGTATAGTTTTGGTATCAAGGGCCTCTACTACTCTAAATACGTGCCATAGCGTTGAAAAACTACCGCTAACACACTTTTCGGGTGATTTATGGGGTGGGTTTTTTTTCCCCCACATGGGTTTTTTTTCCCCCAAATGGGTTTTTTTTCCCCGGGAAGTTTTTGGCTTCCCGCCAAAAAACGGTAAGAGATAGCGAAATGAAACCGGCCCCAGCGTTTAGAGCAAGGTTAGGCCTACGACAGATTTTTTTTGGTTTCCCGTGAAAACGTATAGTCTATGAGCTACATGACGAAATATGAAAATGCGGGTTTTTTCCCCGCCTGCTATATACGGTGCAACTGAGGCGGGGGGGGGGGGGGAAATTAAAAGTGATATTTTTTCACCGTAAAAACACGTTTTTATAGGTTTTCGCATGCGCTGAGTTCATTTTTAGCACTTTCCAAGCGAAAAAACGTTGATTTATACATTTTCGAAAAATTTCAATTTTTTGTCGAAAATCATCGTTTTTCGACATACTGGGGCTAATCATCGAAAATTATGACCAATACAGTCGTAATACGAGCCTGAAGTTTGATCGTCATATATTAGCACACAATAATATACTTAATACAGCTTTGTTTGCAACATATTTAGCTCACTCATACTAAAAATCTTAATTTTGCCAACTAAAAAGAGGCTAAATATGCAGAGTTAAATTGAGCTAACATATCAAAAGTTTCAGTTTCTTTTTGCGTAGACATTAAATTTATTATATACATTTTTCTAGTAAATTATGCATCTTTGGTCATAAGTAGCGATTTCTAATGAAATAGAATGTCATAAATACAATCTGAATGTCACTGATGCTCAGCACCAAGCTGGCACTGACAGTCAAAGTTAGGTTTAAAAGTGCAGCTTTATTTATGATTCCACAGTAGCTATGGTCCTTTTATTTGATGCAAGCAACTAAGACTAACCTTTGCTGACCCACCTACTAAGCCTGAGCCTAAGCACTAAGCCTCAGCCTAAGCACTAAGCCTAAGCCTAACCTAAGCCTAAACCTAAGCACTAAGCCTAAGCCTAAGCACTAAGCCTAAGCCTGAGGCCTAAATTAAAGAAAAAACCTGCTAAGAAGCATCAGAAATAACTTTACTACACTAAAAAACACTAACTAGCTTTATATTTTAATAAAAATTGCAGCTATAGCCAGGAATTTCTAAGGAACCGTACTTGTGCTGTAACGCTTCGATCAGCCTGGTCCTGGTGGCTTCAGAAAAGTTCTGTAACTTTTCGAAGCCTGAACCGATTTACAAAATTTTTTCAGCATTTAGTAGCTTACAAGTTGCTCTTTCAATGGTAACAGCAGGTTTTTATTTGATGCAATATTTTTGACTAAATCTAATTTTGCGCAAAAAATTTCATGTAAAGTTTAGTTTTTGGACAAAGTTTGATTTTCAGCTAAAGCTTACATCCTACAAACTTCTAACTTAGCCTATTCGAAAGAGCGTTCAATTTTGACCCCCCCTAGGTTTGGGGGATATAGGGGGACTCCGGATCAGTAGCGTAGGCATCGAGTTGAGAGAGGGGCCAAAGTGCCTTTTTGCCCGAAAAATTTTCGAAGTTTGTCTACCGGGGGGGGGGGGGGGTGCTACGCGACCCAAATTTTTTATCCGAGGGGGGGGCCCAAATCGCTGAGGGGGGGGCCAAAACCGCTGAGGGGGGGGCCAAAACGGGGCCCCCCCCTGGCTACGCCACTGCTCCGGATCATTAGTCGAAAAAATACCGTTTTTCCGACTTATTCGACCCCTAAGGGTTTTAACACCAATAATTTCACTTCAGATTTTTATTAAAAGGGGCGACAGCTATTTTGGGGGCATGGCTGACGATGGGGGTTTCATATTTTTATTAAAAGATGGGGTAGGAAGCGAATTAGAATCGAAAATAATTTCCCCCCCCCCCGCTTCAGTCTGACCGTACTTGTACAATGTAAATAGTAAGAACAAAAGGTGTTCAGGAATGAATTCCCATTAATTTGATGCCCATATCACATGAAATTTTTTTTGAAAAACTTTGAGCTTTTTTCAGCAAGAAAAATAAATTTTCATGGAAATGACTTCACAAACCAGTGCATTTACACGTATGTATGTAATTATTTTAGACAATTAAAAACACTAGCAGCTGTGCATTTTAACGTACGTTAAATGACAGCCCTCGTCAGCCACTCTAAAATGATTATACCTTTGTGAATACTTGATCCAATGTAATAATTTTACATTCAATGTATTTAAAGGGGTTGCTTCTGTCACGTGAGCATAACAGTTTTTACTAATTACTCACGTTTGTGAAGTTACTAGACACTTTATCAAAACAAATTTTGGAATAAATTTCTCTGATAGCTCGGAATTTGTGCTATTTTGTACTATTACTCTAACATTTTGTACTAATTTGTACTACTAGTGTAGGTCACAGAAGAGAACTTGAAAGCCCCACCAGAAGCACAAATTCTAGCACTTAGCCTAAAAATTAGTGCCCAATTCGTGCTAATTTGTACCGTTGAAATTACGTCGATACTGTTCCAGAGAAAACATACAGTACCTGGATTAGTGGGCTGTCAGCTTCCAATTTTTGAATGATGACAGCCCCACTAATTTGTGCTTCCAACATTTTACTGCTAAAACAATGCACTAAATTTTTTTATCTATCGAATAACTTTTTTGCTAATATCGTGCCAGATTATGCGAGAAATTTTAAATTGAAAATTGTGTGAATATGATAAATATTGTTGCTTGGCTTAGGCTTTACAAAAATTGTCAAATGTTTGCGTTTCTGCTACGAAGCACTTAAGGCCGATTCACACGCTGCGATTTTACTGCGATTTTGCTGCAGCGTTTTTGCCGCCGCTGCGGCAAAACGCAGCTTGCCGCACGCAAAACGCAATGTCTAAACAGACGCAGCGTTTTTAGTGCGGAATGCCTGCGTCTTGATTTTGCCGCAGCGTTTCAAACGCCAGACTGCTATTCAACCTGCGATTTCATTGCGTTTTGATGCTGCGGACGTGTTGGCATAAACAAATTTCGCGAACCAATTCGTCATTTTTTTGAAACAGTAAAGACGCAGCAATCTGACCTTAGGCCGATTCACACGCTGTGATTTTACTGCGATTTTGCCGCAGCGTTTTCGCCGCTGCGGCAAAACGCACTGTCTGAACAGACGCAGCGATTTCAATGCGGAATGCGTGCGTCTTGATTTTTCCGCAGCGTTTTAAACGCCAGACTGCAATTCGGTTTGCGATTTCAGTGCGTTTTGATGCTGCGGACGTGTTGGTGTCAACAATATTAGCAAAGCTGTTTCTCATATTTTTAAAACAGTAAAGACGCAGCAAAATAGTTTGCGAGACGCAACGTTTGTTCAGACGCTGCGTTTTGTGTGCGACACCCTACGTCTTGCGTTTCGCGTCAAAATCGCAGCGGCAAAATCGCAGCGTGTGAATATCGGCCTTTAAAGTTAGGGTTTACACTAACTTTAAGTGTTATTGTTAGTATGTGAATACGGGCCTTTAAAGCCCTATTCACACGGTGCGTTTTTTCCGCTGCGATTTTCACGCAAAACGCAAGACGCAGAGTGCCGCACAGAAAACGCAGTGTGCGAACAAGCTTTGCGTCTTGCAAACTATTTTGCTGCTTCTTTACTGTTTTAAAAATATGAGAAACAGCTTTGCTAATATTGTTGAAACCAACACATCCGCAGCATCAAAACGCACTGAAATCGCAAACCGAATTGCAGTCTGGCGTTTAAAACGCTGCGGACAAATCAAGACGCACGCATTCCGCATTGAAATCGCTGCGTCTGTTCAGACAGTGCGTTTAGCCCGCAGCGGCGAAAACGCTGCGGCAAAATCGCAGTAAAATTGCAGCGTGTGAATCGGCTTTAAGGCCGACTCACACGGTGCGTTTTTGCCGCTGCGATTTTGACGCAAAACGCAAGACGCAGGGTGTCGCACACGAAACGCTGCGTCTGAACAAACGTTGCGTCTCGCAAACTATTTTGCTGCGTCTTTACTGCTTTAAAAATCTGACAAACAGATTTGCGAATATTGTTAAAACCAACATGTCCGCAGCATCAAAACGCACTGAAAACGCAGGCCGAATTGCAGTCTGGCGTTTAAAACGCTGCGGAAAAATCAAGACGCATGCATTCTGCACTGAAATTGTTGCGTCTGTTTAGACAGTGCGTTTTGCGGTCAGACTGAAGCGGGGGGGGGGCGGGAAGTTGCACCGCGTTTTGCCGCAGCGGCGAAAACGCTGCGGCAAAATCGCAATAAAATCGCAGCGTGTGAATCGGCCGTTACTCTTCAGAACTGGTGCAATCGCAACTAAAACTATAAAAACAATTGATTTTTGTTTTCAATTGAAATTTTTTGAAAAGGTATAAGTCAACGTTTTTTCGCTTGGAAAATGCTAAAAATGAACTCAGCGCATGCGAAAACCTATAAAATTTGTTTTCACGGTGGAAAAACACAGGAAAGCCAGGAAATCTGAATTTTCTGTAAAATTTTTTCGGTTACGGATTTTTCAGATGTTTTTTACGGTCAGACTGAAGCGGGGGGGGGAGAAATTATTTTCGATTCTAATTCGCTTCCCACCCCATCTTTTAATAAAAATATGAAACCCCCATCGTCATCCATGCC